>CM061045.1:37040762-37095762 GCA_030762985.1 Adelphocoris suturalis
ATTTTGCTCGAATAAAGTTTATTAACAACAAAATAGAACATTAAAAAATGTATATGCAAAATTATGCTGAAAAACGTACTTCAATTTCATCAAAATGTGCTAAATTCAATACTTTTTGTTGAATAGCAGATTATCATTTAGAACGGTTTTTTTTTCGCCATAAAAGTGGTAGTTATCAATTTCTTTTCACTCAAAGTCCTCAATTTAGAAAGCAGTGCATTTATGGTAATATAATTTACAAAAATTTGCTCGTACGATCATGCTGCATGATTGTTTCTCACTTATTTATCAATCTTGAAGATCTAAGAGTGGTCACAATAATTGAATCAGCGCTGAATGATATTTTGACCAAAACATAACACATGTCCCATTGCCTAAAACCCGATTTTTCGGGCCACTAAATGTAAGTTTAAACCTTACATTCCTAACTATTGTTGGACCCCCGAATTCGCCTCAAAATAGCGGAGCTGCTCACAACTATGTTACAAGCGTGTCGGCTTTTCAATGCACTGATCTACGGGGGTGTCCATGAGCTCCAGGACACAGATAACCTACATATTTATGTACTTCATGAGAGCTAAATGCCCGGGGTGCATGATCTTTACGGGCGGGTTCGAGCTCTTGGATTCCCCTCATTCGATGAGGCCAAAAACACTACCAGATGGAATAAATAAATGATACCTATGTCGATTTTTTAATATAATCTGACAAGCCGCAAATGGGATCACTCCAATAACATTCTCAACATCATAACTTATGAATCTTATACCCCACACGCCCTATTGTCAAAAAACAGATTTTTTGTAGCATTTTTTGGGTCACTAAATTGTAAATTTGAACCTTAAATTCTGGAACGATCGGGCTAGCCAATGAACTCGACCTGTCTTCGGCCAAGACCAATTTTTCTGCGTTGGAACGAATTTTTTACACCGTATTTTAAAGGTTATCATCTGGAAATACACCCTGGAATTATGTATACATACGCCTGTAAAGAAACTTGCGCTGAACATGTATGTTGTCCGAAATGGAATCGCGCTCATCTGGCACATCGAATAACGGCCCACTCCTCCTTGGGCCCAAGTGGACAACTCCCATTTCAACAACCTTCGGAAATTTGAGGGGAAAAATTGTGCTGAAAATTTTAATTAAAATTTATCGTGTGTGCCGCGTGTGCCATATATATATATATATATATATATATATATATATATATATATATATATATATATAAACCTATATATGAAATGTATGGAAGTATTCAAAAAATAATAATATGATAATAATTTTCAGGACACAGAAAGTATATATATATATATATATATATATATATATATATATATATATATATATATATATATATATATATATATAATTCAATTCAATGAAGTGGCTCTACAAGAGCATGTATAATTAACACAAATTTTAGAAAAAACAAAAAGTTACACCACAAACTATTTTTTATATTTCGGCTTAATTAGCCTTTTTCAAAAAATGAAGAACTACAATAATTTTGTGTGGGAATTTCGACGTTGATGTAATGCAGAGAGACTTTTGCCATGGAGAAGATGGTTGCCCGGTTAACGTCTGATATTTAACCCTGGAGGATCGTACGCGCCCAAAACATTCGAATGTGCCTTTTCCGATTGATGAAGCATTCTTTTATTTTCTCCTGGCCTCATCTTTTTTAACACTTTTATGCCAAAACAATCATTGAAAGTTGCATCATGCGTGGCAGCATGGCAGCTCACAGGCAGATCTTGCGTTCTTGTAACCACCGATGCTCTGTGGTTGTTGACACGCAGGTTAAGCTGTGTCTCGGCTTTTCCGAAATAAAATGCAGGGCATTCCTTGCACAACAACTCATATACACACATTGGTGTTTGGCAATCTGCCGACCCTTTGCATGTATATGAGTTCGGGTTGTTAGCCGAACTGAACGTTTCCTCTTCCATGACGATTGGGCAGACTTTACATCGCCGCTTACCGCAAGGATGCAGTCCTCTTGGGGGTGGTTCTGTCCTATTTGATCGTCTATGGGACAGAATATCCCCAATTGATGACGCTTGGCGGTAGGACATTGAAGGTACTTCCGGGAAAACCCTTTTGGTGGATGCATTTGCTGAGAGGATTGGGTAGAGATCCTTCATCATTTTATTTATCTTTTCAATACCAAAAAAGAATGTTGTGGTCAGTTGGACCTTCTCATTCGTGTTTCGGGGTGTTGGGTGGTATTCAATATGGGAAGGAATGACTTTCTGCCTTATCACGTTTTTTGGGTATCCTCTTGTCTCCAGTTTTTCTGACAAGTTCTTCAGGTAAGCTTCTTTTTCTCCCTGTTCACTGCAAATCCGATGACCCCTTACCGAGAGAGCTCTAGGTATAGAATGTTTTGTGTGTCGAGGGTGGCAGCTTTCGTAATGTAAGTATAATTGCTTGTTTGTAGGTTTGATGTGAACTGAGGTGGTAAGTCTATTGTCTGTTAGTTGTATGTTTACATCGAGAAATGTGGCTGAAGATGTTGAGTATGTCCATGTAAATTTGACTGAAAATTTTGAATTTAGATCATTTAGAAATTCCTTGAGTGCTTCTTCGCCATGAGTCCAAACCAAAAATATATCATCTATGAATCTTTTCCAAGCTATAGGCCGAAGTGTCCGTGTCGAAAGAAAGGTTTGTTCCAAATGGGCCATGAACAGATTAGCATACGTAGGTGCCATTCTGGTGCCCATTGCAGTACCTTTTTCTTGGAGGAATAACTTGTCTTCGTATTTAAAAACATTTTTGGTGAGAACAAATTTTGCTAAAGTTGTTATAAATGAAGTTGATGGGTTGTGTGGTGGTGCTCTCTGATTTAAGAAATGCGTCATTGCAGCTAAACCTTCGTGGTGGGGAATTTCGGTGTAAAGTGAGGTTACATCCACTGACGCCAAGATAACTGGATGTCCATCAACAGTCGGCACTCGCAATTCATGGAGGAAATCCAAAAAGTGATTGGTATCTTTTATGTAGGATGGTTGAATTTTGACAATAGACTGCAACTGATAATCAACATATGCCGATATTCTCTCTGTGAGACTACCAAAACTTGCCACTATTGGCCTTCCTGGGGGTAACCGATCTGGAAGTGAATATCCCTTATGGATCTTGGGGAGAAGATAAAATTCGGAACATCGAGGAGCTTCAGGGACCAATCCTTCAACGTCTGCAGCAGATAAATTTTCTGTTCGTTTGTTTTGCTTTATATATCTTTTTATTTCACTCGCGAATCTTTTAGTAGGATCAGTGTCGAGCTCCTTGTAAAAACGTTCATCATTTAGCTGTCGAAAGACTTCTCTTCGGTAATCAGCTGTATTCATTATAACTACTGTTGATCCCTTGTCTGCTGGCATCACCTTTATACTTTCATCCCTTTTTATTGCTCCCAAGGCTTTATGTTCTTCTGCTGACAAGTTATCTTTCGGAGTCAGAGAATTCAGAAAGGACACTTGTGATGTATTCTGTACAAACCGACTGATAAATTGCTCCAAAGGATGAGAAGGTGGTAAACGAGGCGGATCAAATTCAGATGGAGGCTTAAATTTTTGCAGTGAGGGATGAAGAGTGTCACTGGACCCAGTGGCAGTACGATCTTCCCTTGCTGTCACTTCCCAGTAGTATTTTAGACGTAATTTTCTGAAAAAATCTTGAAAGTCTTCGTGGAGCTTGATGTGGTCTACTCGTGGAGTGGGAGTAAATTTCAATCCTTTCGACAATAATCTGATCTCGATTTCTGTGAGTGCTTTGGAGGAAAGGTTGCAAACCTCGTTGTTTTCCTCCACTAATCCACCAGTGTTTAGTCCACTATGTGATTCGACTTGCACTGTTTCTGTAGGTTGATCATCTCTTTTAGGTATCGGTTCTTCTGTTTGAGGATCAGGAACTTGTTCTCGAACTCCTTGACCTGATGATTCTTCAGTATTGATTTCCCGGGTTACAGTGGGAGGCACCAGTGGTATATGTGGAAGAAAAGCAGACAAACCGGGCGCAGGTAAGGATATTCCATTTCTTAAATGACTGAGATAAAGAGATGACAATTTGCGGAGATGGTGCTGTCGTAGTGACTCCAAAATCAGGTTTCCTTCATTTAGGATGTGGTTTATTTGGTGTACAAGTGTAGGATTGGTCCATGAAACTATGTTGATCAGCGGTATCAAATACCCTTTCAGATATTTATCACGTAGTTGAATGTACTCTTTTAGTACCTATGTGGTTCGCGAATTGTAGAGAGCTGGCATGGGCAAAACGGATTAATGAATTTCGCATAGGAGGTGGGGCCGCATGCAAAGGTATTTTAAGACGTAAGCCATTTGGAATCACACCCATTTGGAGGCACTGATTAATGAAATCAATATGACTAGTACAGCGAGCAACTTTCCTAGCAAAGTAATGTATTCTCTGCATCCAAGTACTTACTGGATCCATCTTGTACTGGTTGAACGTCGGATTGGATGTAGAATTAAGAAAAAGAGCACAGAAGTATTTAAATTAAATAATTTTTTGAAATAGGAAGGTCGGTGCTATGGCACTTGAAATAATTCAATTCAATGAAGTTGCTCTACAAGAGCATGTATAATTAACACAAATTTTAGAAAAAACAAAAAGTTACACCACAAACTATTTTTTATATTTCGGCTTAATTAGCCTTTTTCAAAAAATGAAGAACTACAATAATTTTGTGTGGGAATTTCGACGTTGATGTAATGCAGAGAGACTTTTGCCATGGAGAAGATGGTTGCCCGGTTAACGTCTGATATTTAACCCTGGAGGATCGTACGCGCCCAAAACATTCGAATGTGCCTTTTCCGATTGATGAAGCATTCTTTTATTTTCTCCTGGCCTCATCTTTTTTAACACTTTTATGCCAAAACAATCATTGAAAGTTGCATCATGCGTGGCAGCATGGCAGCTCACAGGCAGATCTTGCGTTCTTGTAACCACCGAAGCTCTGTGGTTGTTGACACGCAGGTTAAGCTGTGTCTCGTCTTTTCCGACATAAAATGCAGGGCGTTCCTTGCACAACAACTCATATACACACATTGGTGTTTGGCAATCTGCCGACCCTTTGCATGTATATGAGTTCGGGTTGTTAGCCGAACTGAACGTTTCCTCTTCCATGACGATTGGGCAGACTTTACATCGCCGCTTACCGCAAGGATGCAAATATCAGACGTTAAATATCAGACGTTAACCGGGCAACCATCTTCTCCATGGCAAAAGTCTCTCTGCATTACATCAACGTCGAAATTCCCACACAAAATTATTGTAGTTCTTCATTTTTTGAAAAAGGCTAATTAAGCCGAAATATAAAAAATAGTTTGTGGTGTAACTTTTTGTTTTTTCTAAAATTTGTGTTAATTATATATATATATATATATATATATATATATATATATATATATATATATATATATATATATATATATATATACATATATATATATATATATATATACATGTATTTATATATTCATACATATGAAAAAGCGTTAAACTCTAGGATTGTTTCAGAATGCCTCAAAACGGATTTCAATGAAGAAAACTTTCAAAAATTTTGATTTTATGATTTTCCGAGCCATTGCAATAGCTTCATTTTCTACGAACATTCTCTAAAAAGCAAAAATTTAAAACCCCTATTTGAATAGAAGAGTATTATTTAGATTACATTTTTCGCCAGCATAAAATTAATAGTTAATAATTTCCTTACACTCAAAAAGCCCAAATTTCAAAATAATTTAACAGTATACAATACGGTAATTTACGAAAATTCGCTCATACAATCATGCTGCAGGACTGGAACTTTCAATTTGAAGGCGTTGGAAAAACTTGTCGATAGAAACTTGAAGGGATCTTCTTCAACAGGCCTATCAATCCCAATTACGAGTAGTTTACCTAACAAGGGAAATCCTGTGAGGCGGCATTGCAGTACCTAGTTACCAAGTAGAAAACACATTTCGGATATTGAGGGTGGTCGAGGGGGGGGGGGGGGGGGGGTGTTTTGACGACTCCTAAGTAACTTCAATTATAAGGGTGTTTCTATGCACAAAATAAACATTACCATGATTTTTGGTGAATAGAAACAATGCTTACGAATAGAGCAGTTAGAGATGATCTTCCTGTGGAGTCGGTGGAGGTGCCTGTGTCGCGTCGTGGAGCTATCCACAGTAGGGGGGGTTCCCCCCGACCACTCATGGAACCTCGTTGTGAAATCTCTACTACAGTAGCGCGACCCAACGCTCACGGCTTTTACTCCTGTGTATAGGACCATTTGTTGGAGTAGTCAGCTCTAAAAGAGTCGGTGGACAGATGTGGCACAAAGGGACTTAGAGTAAACCCAAATATAACCATGCTTGTAACCTTCACTAGAGAAAAGCGGGTCTTTCTGAACCGCTTCTCTTCAATTCCACGGTGACCTTTCAGCGTCAGGTTAAATGTGAAGGTGTACCTTTGGATGCAACACTCATCTGGAACCAGTACCTAGAACACATTGCAAACAGATACAAAGGAGCCCTTATGTGCGCTAAGCACACGTGCTTGAAATAATGGGGACTACAACCGTGGACGGACCTGTGGATATACACCGATATAGATATGGTGTATGTTGATATACGTCATATCAACATACTGTTGCGTTTAGTTGTGGCATCAGGGTAAAAAGATGGGGCTTGTCAAATCCTCACCAGGCTCGCCCCCACGTTAAAAACTGTGTTTCTGGTTTTTTGTTGGCAAAACAGACAGAAGTGTGAATTTTCGGTATAGGAACATGGGGTATATTCAAAATCAGCGTAAATTTTCCTGTAACAATCAATCAGTCTGCGCCAGATGTCCAATCTGGCCCAATTTACGCTGGTCCTTGAGATCGAGGAATCTGATGGAGGAGGAGGAAGAGAGGGATGTGATGTCACACCTGTATTATGCGTGCGTGGTACTAAAAGTGAGTCCTCAACTCAAAGGAGCAACACGATCTGGTCTGAGCTCACTTAACCAGAATTACTGAAGCTTGGCAGTTTGTAAGTCAACTTCTCGCTATAATCAAAATTTCCATGCCTTACTGATCTGAACTTGTGTCTGAAGTTGTTACCAATGCTATCAGTTCGTTTTTCGTGTTGTCCAGACCCCCTACCATTCGTTGATGAGATAATCAGGCTGATTGGCAGTGCACCAACTCGAGGAGTTGATAATAATTATCCTATTTATTATCATTACATTTATTGGGTAGAGGACCCAGTAGTGGGACACTTGAGGTCCCGGTCCCACTAAAATTTCCGCTATAAAATCAGCATTTGACCAAATCATTCAACTTTTTCAAATTTTACTAATTTTTCTAATCTTCTCAGAGTCTGTGAAAATATGATATCCTAAATTACTTTTAGATTGGCTAAGAGTGGGATTTATAAATAATTATCAAAGTAAGAACTTAAGTTGATCCAGTAAAAAACGGAAGTAATGGGTTTCCACGACTTCGTCGCGTGTGATTTAGTTCGTTGGCCCACTAGTTGGACAATACTTTTCTTTGGATCTCAAATCCATGAATTGTTCCATTTAGATCTCCAGAGTTCCACCAGTTAGACCTCCAGTTGTCAACGCAAACGAGGTCCCTATTTTTGATAGTCAGCTATTATTTATCTGTGGACCAAAATTTCCGATTTCGAGCATAAGCACTGTCCATTCATGGGCAACATTCTGCAATTAGGTGGCATGAAAATTCAACTGATAACCACGAATCTCCAAGTATTGGGCCATAAAAAAAAACCATGTTCCCTAACCAAAATCAGAAGAAAACGTTAGCTTCTGGACACCGACACTTTAAAAACGAACTGAACAAAAAAGTTTCAACTCAAAGATTATACTAAGGTTTCCCATATGGAATAGTGTTCATGTATTTGACCTGGGAAAGGATCAACAGTCCGTAGAAAGACCATATCCTTTGTTATTAATAAGGAGCAAGTAACCAGGTGTCTAATTATGGGCCCTGTCCAACTACTGGGCCCATTACCCATCGGATTTATTATTGATAATTTTGTGACTATTATGAATGTTCTAAGGAGCAGAAGACTGTTGAAAATCCGAAATTCCACGGTTCGGTTTGTAGGACGTCCCTCTGAAGCTATGTTTTATAGGCAAATGTTCATTAGCAAGAGGGACGCCTATTGGAATTGGTCTAGGGGGGTGGGGGGCAACCCAAGTATGATGAAAAAAATAAACGTAAACAAATTCGTATCAGATTCATTCTAAGAGCGAATTCGTAAAAAAACCATAGGTGTGTGTGTGTGTGTGTTTGTGTGTGCGCGTGTGTCGTGCTATAATGCACCAACAGTCTCTATAATATTACTCTAATATGAAGGAGAAAGGAGAAAATAATAAGTACACAGATTCAAAGGGAATGGTTGTACGATTTATTCAAGGACCCAAATATGTATTTGCTCCGAGAAGAACTCTAAGGGATTTTGATTAGACTGGAAAGCAGTCAGTTATTATATTAACTCTTCAATACTAATACAGAGACACCGCAAGAGGTAGGTTAGATGGGATCAGTGCGGTTAGTAATCAGGATCATGTATGATATCAGGAATCAATCAATTAATATCAAGATCGTTAATTATGGTACTGAAATAGAGTCTTCGGCTGATATGAAGTCAGACTATGTAATGAATCTAATTACAAGGCGCTCAGCGACAGTGTCGCTCTAACGGGAAGCGTCGCATTGCGCTGACTGCGTTCGTGACGGCGCCGACAGGAGCCGCTGGCCGATTTTCGAGATACTTTCATTGTTCGGTCCCGATTTCAGTCTTGATGTGCAACAAATCTTGGACATTTTAAATTTCAATATGGAATAGGGGGAATAGATGGGGTAACGCCAAAAAACTTGTTGTTTTTTTTTTTTTTTTTTTTTTTTTTTTTTTTTCAACAATTTTTGTCGACGCCACCCCATCTACAATTATTCTCAACCGATTTCTGTATTCTTATTTGGTTCGATTCCACTTTTGGTCTAGTTGTGTGAAAGACCCTGGGAATTACGGAATTGCTATCGAGGTGGGGAGTGGAGGGATAATTACCGATTCTTTCAAGCGATCTTCAAGCTACCAATCTCAACCGATTTTCGTGGTTATTATTTTGTTCCATGAAGAATTTGATATAGTTTTGGGGCGTACGTTAGAAGTTTCAAATTTCATCATGGGAGGGGCTGAATGGAATGGGTAATACAAATGGATCATGGTGTTTGTTTTGTTCAACTAAAAATTCCGCCTAATTTTGTATCGTATATCAGGAGTTTCAAATTTCATTATGGAAATGGGTGAATGGAGGGGTTAATATCACTAAATCCTGATATTTCAACAATTTTTTTGTTCAATTAAGAATTTGGTCTAGTTTTGGAAAATATGTCAGGGGTTTCTAATTTCATGCCCGAAAATTCATTATGCTAATTTTCTGTCGTTCGAGGGGGTTAATGGGTGGGGGGGGGGGTTAGTTTCAAGAAGCCATGATATTTTTGTTTTTTTTCTTATTTTAACACGCACCAAAATTATATAAAATCCATTCATAGGGACGTCCCTGTAATGCATGCATTACTTACCAATATGGTTTAATCTTAATATATATAAAAAAATAATAATAATAATAAAATAAATAAAATGAAAAAGAAACGCCCATTGTTATACTAGTTTTTTTTTTTTTTTTTTTTTTTTTTTTTTTAAAGAGTATTTCAGTCACCTATTACTCTTCAATCCACAAACATGTGACTCTTCCGTCCAATCACTGGACATAATATGCTCTTTCAGTCATTGACGCTGCTTATTTATTATGAACGATAGCTTTACCGAGCCGATTGCTGACACCACGGTTTGTTGATTCCTACCGTAGAGTGTATAGCATCTGCGAAATTCCGCCTAGTTCATTGTGAGTGGACATTAAAGATGGAAAGATTCGTGACAATAAGTGATTAGGTTGCCCTAAGAGATCAGAAGGGATGTTCCGAACGTGGGACGTCTTTACCCAATGCTACGTCATTTACTGGAGAAGAGAACTGGAGTGAGAGAGAACGAAAAGGGAGAGAAAGAAAAAAGTGTGATCTGGTTGATTGAGCCGTTGTAACGCGACGGGGAGGAAGGAAGGCTGATTACTGAGCTGAGCTCCCTAAATTACAGGAGCAGAGAGCGTAGCTGGGGGTGTTCTCTCCAAAGAGGGTTGGCTTGTAATAGATATC
This sequence comes from Adelphocoris suturalis, assembly GCA_030762985.1. NCBI lineage: Eukaryota > Metazoa > Arthropoda > Insecta > Hemiptera > Miridae > Adelphocoris > Adelphocoris suturalis. Next base: position 37,051,003 of record CM061045.1, read on the forward strand.
AGTACGGCTATTGACGATTGAACGAGCTTTCGTGCGTGGTGAGGACAAGACTGACCGCCTGTCGCGAGCATAGGGGCTTCGCAAATATCTTGATTGCTTCATATGTAAACAAGGGACGAAGGCTACGGATGTTCGGCAGAGAACTTTCTTAGGATTTCTGGTTCCTTGGGGGCAATCGACGGGAAAGAAAGAGGGTCTCGGCCGTCACCATCCGGTTTCATCAACATATTGATTTGGGCTATAACTCTCCTAAATATCATAGCATTGTGCACCATGTGAACACGAGATCAATCAAATCAAATCTAAACAACTTATTGCATCCATGATTGCTTAGAAAGTCAAATGTTGTTGGTCAATTAAAATAAATCGTGAAACAGGACAATTTAACTGAGTATGAAGTTACGAATACAACAAAACTCAAGTAAAGTACAAGCACAAAATAGTAACAGCTTTCATCTTATTCTTAACCCAATCGTTGATAAACAGTTCATATTACGACAAACAAGAAATCCAATTTTTCATAGCAAGTTATAAAAATGCTTTCCAGAATTAGGTACTTACTCCTGATAAATCGGAAAATGAATTTAGTATTGTGGCCCGCTACTCGTCCTTCACTGAAGACACCTGCATTCTGCCGGAAAATTTTACCATTGCACGCTCATTTTCTTTTGAAAATAAAAAACAAAAACAAAAAAAATTGTTTTTCTTTTTTTTTCTCGTTATTGCTGACAGATTGTCAGATCGAAGCAAAGAACCTAACTTATTCTGTTAGCATGATCAAAAGCTCTCCTAGTTCAGTCGATAGACGTCGAGTTGGTATGATACCGACAACCAAATGTTCTTCTCAAGGGTCCAAAGGTCATTGTCGATTGGATTAATTGTAGACATTAGGAGTGACATCATCCTACGTAGATATTTTGATTGTTTATCCTTTATATAATCGAAAGACTTATTATTGTCAGTGATTCATTCTATATTATATACAGGGTTCGGCAGGGAGGTATGGATGATTTGAAATAATATTTTGATTGTTTATCCTTTATATAATCGAAAGACTTATTATTGTCAGTGATTCATTCTATATTATATACACATTATTATACACATTATTATATACATGGAAATTTTCGTACAATGTTCCTGGGGATGGGAATAGTCTTCTCTAATCCCTTCGAATACACATTGACCAACAGACCAAAACACAATCATCATCGTCTTCGATTCATGAAGATATGTTTAAGTTTTGGTGCAGACCAGTGCTTTGAGGGATTTACATAAATTGAGTCAAGGGATTGAAAAGGTCATTGTCGAGAGTTAATTATAGACAATTCATTTTACAGTTTTAAATTTAAATACTAAGGTTCATTATCAAAAGTAATAACCAAAATGTGACGTAATTTTGAAAAAGAAAAAAAATAATAATAACCGCGCGCTACGAATTATTAAACAAAGGTTTATTATTTCTTATAGAAATCCCCTTTACGCAGATAAATGATCTTCGGTATTAAACCCAGTACCTACATTATATAAGCTTGACGCATTGTTTCTCGCTAAAAGCTCACCTTTTCTCAGTGCCAATACCCTCAGTTTTACGTTTTAAGTACCTAAATCAAATTCAAAGGCGCATGGTCAACGGAGGGATTTTTTAAAATTCTATTTTTGGATCCAATGCATCTTGAAACGTCAACCTACACATTTTGAGTGTGGTGTGGGGGGGGGGGGGGGATTAAAAATAATTTATTGGTCGATTACTAAGGTTAATTACTGAAAACAAAAAATTAACCAAGAAATGTAAACTGGTAGTCATAGGTGTCGTTAACAGCGTTTTGGCCATAGAATTTAATATTACAGCATTATCAAAATTATGGAATGTTTGAAATTCAATTTTAGGTACATCATTTCAGGAAGAGTCGGAATGAACATATTTACCATGTATTTTTTTGTACCTTGTCAAATTGAGCTTTTCCTATATCATGAATAAGTAAATAAATAAACATAATAACGAAGTGAACCTAAATTGATAAACCATGATTTACAATTAGTCCCTAATTGAAACGCTCACAGATGCGCATATTCTTGAGTCGATGTATCTAAAGCTAAGTAGAAAAGAATACAATCGTGTGGATCTGTCTGTATACAACATTTAGGGGCATGGCATAAATGATGATAAAATCTCAAGCGTTATGTAAACAGAGTTGGATCCAACGACATTTCAAATATGAAAATGAATGCAGCGAACAGGTACAATTAGATCTTCCCCCACCGCGACTCTTAAAGGGTCAAGCAGTACAAGAATATACATTGTTAACTTTCTCGAACATTTTCCTGAAAAATATATTCTATAAACTTAACGAGAAAATAGTAATTGACACGTTTTACTTGAAATAATTGTGATAACTATTTAGTATTCAGTTTTATATGAAGGGGAACTTCGGCACTTCAAGCGCAACAAACCGCTGGACTTAGTCAGTACTGTGCCAGTTTAACTGCAAAAATAACACCAAGTGTTGCCTTCAGTAATAAGAGGTAAGATTTATTGAAATACTATCTCATTTACGGTGATTATTATGAAATGAAATATTGCAAAATAATTCACATGCTACAGCGCAAATATTGCAATATATTATTCACGAGAAAACGTTATGGACACCTCAGGCTTGGAGCAATAGAATTCACCTAAGTGACATTGTTTTTCAATAGTAACTAGAATAAATTTAACAATGACACCATTAAATCCTGTGACAAGAGAAAAGACAACAAACTCGACCAAGCTTGGAGCAGTTTTGATCCTCATTTTTAGGTATACACTGGTTGGCCAATTTGGTCAGCAACCATAGGTTTTATGTTATTTGGAAAATGAACTAATTTCGTGGGAAAATATTTGCATGCTCATACTATAAATAATTATTTATTCATTTTTCGTATTTTTTTATACATATATTTTTTTACATTATTATTATTTTTTTTTTTTTTTTGGTTGTATTTGGTAGTACCAGAATTTTCAGAAACATGTTCTCAGGCCTATTACATAACTTTGTCTTTTATGGAAAGTCGACACGGTGGGAAAGCGAAGAAGAAGAAAATAAGTTCACTACCGTCAAATCTCCCAAAATACAAAGGATAAAACACATAGAGCGGAAGTGACCAAATTATGCCCTATATTTGTCGAAATTGGAGGATGCCGATAAGACTTGGCGCTAGTTTGGTTGCTCCGTGGCGCAATTGGAGTTCAAATATTGTAATGGCTGGGGCGAACCAGTACCAATACACTTTGAAGGCCACAAGAAGACCATAATGTTGGACATCTCTCATGAATGATCACGATCACCAGGAGTCCATCAATCATTCATTAAACTCCGTCCCAAGTTCCTTGGAGTACGTCATGCCACTCTGTAGAACCTGCCGTGCGCAAGACGCTGTCCAACCAATTGAGCATTTGAACAGCCATTTTGCCTCCAACTCCGCACTTTCGGGATGCTGGATCCGTAATCCCCTCAGCACAGGACATGGTACTATGAAATTTAGAATATCCTCAGCTTATTTGTTTTGCAGAAATTCGCAGCGAGAATTTCGGTCGTCCGGAAATTCAAACGACTTGCAGTTCAGGTTGAGGTTTGCACCTTTGTAACGAACTTAGATCGCCCCCAGAGGTGCAATGGGGCCTAAATCTGCACTCATAGAGAGAGGGCGGTGTGACAGTACCATAAGAGATACAACTCGTACTAATAGCATATGTGCTATATTCGGAGAAAATGATTTTCAGGTTCTCGGATCCTCATCTATCGCCAACCAGAGCATTTCAACCACTTGAGAATGACGCCCGGCGCGGGAGCGACGGACGCTCATTCTCTTGGATCTCACGGGAACTGTCACCCCCTTGAAAAGTTGTAGCCACCGAAAAATCGACAAGTTTGTGGGAGAGTGTGGCTGGTTTCAACGATTTCTGGTTATATTTTAGTAATAATATTTTTTTAAAGTTGAATGAATTCGTGAATCGCAAAAGGGCGAAATCAGCTGAAGAAATATTCACCTGCTTATTCTTACTAGTGCGGAAGGTATAGCAATGAAGGTCGGGAAGGATTATACCGCGTTTGCATTCTGTGATCTCCTCCTGGAGGGAAGCGGCAGAAACAGGTAAAACCTCCGGAGAACCTGGGAGGGAAAAGATCCCTAAACCGGGAGAGAAAAAGGGAATTGCGTCGGGCGGGGAGTGAGAGAAGGTTGAGCTGAGCTGGAGGGGTTGACTAATTGCTTTCCTTCGTAGATGTGCCATCCGAGCCAATGCTGGCAGTTTCCGAGCCATTAGGTTCCTTCTCGGAGTACGTCACTCACACGCCGCCACCGAGAGCAATTGTCCCGCTCCTCCCCCTCCTCCCATCCGCTCCCACATACCCTTTTCCTCCCTCTCGTACAAACTCCTTCCCTCCCTCTCTCTCCTACGCGTCCACGTTTCACTCCTTCATTTCCCATCCGCATCCTCCTACTTCCCTTTTGCCCTTCGGGATCAAGAACTCTATTCCCCGATTCCGAGGTCACTTTGGCAAAAAAACTCGATTCAAAAAAATTTCATTTCTTCCTCCAGATTTCCTTTGTGTTTTAACTATTTGAAATCCAATCCCAATCGTTTCAACAGTTTCATTATTTGAACATCAGCAATTCCGGATGAATCTGATTTTTTTTTTTTTTTTTCATTACCATATGAATTTTTTTAGAGATTATGAATTACTTTCGTTGTTGATACCTACAATAATGGTATATCAAAACTTTAATAATATACATTACTTACTACCTTTATATTTGATATCAAAACATTAATAATGTGCATTACTTTCATTTCTATTTGGCTCAAAACAAGGAGAAGATTCAATGTATATTATTTTATTTTCCCACTCACAACTCACAGTTATCACCATTCCATTTGCTTTCTTCTAGATACTCTCTCGACTCTTTCAAAGCATCACTCTTTCCACGTTCCATAGAGGAATCGTGATGTATCCTAATTTCAGAGTGACATTGCCTTCATTGTCTGTTCAGAAGGATTGCGTTTCAGTATTTTTCCCGGCTGTTCATGTTATCCCATTGCTTGAGTAAAGTTGAAAACCGTATTATTCGGGACGCGTCCAATATCCCTGAAAAGCTTTGTCAACAAACTAGCTGTCCTGGCGTATTCTCCCTGCATTGGAATCGGACGGTAATTGGGAGTTCTAATGTACGTGGCAAGAAGTAGAGGACGCAATCCAACTGACGTGTACACGAAACCAGGATTGTTCAGATATCATTCATCCGAATTCAATTGTGATCCTCCCTTTGCAGGACAGCTGATGACATCCGCGACGCCCGAGGCAATAGGAAAAAGCCCCAACCTGGAACGGCTGCATGCCTACTCATTGATCCGAATACGATGAAACCGCTCTCAAATTACTGAAAATTCGGGCATTCAATTATGACGGAATAGAGCCAATTCGTTCCTAAACTCAAAATCCGAGAGGGGAATTTTGATTTTATATGTCAACGACGATTTTGTCTCCGAAATTGTCTCCTCTAACTTAGTTGACTTGAAAGTAAACACAAATTTGAAGAAAAAGGCTTTTGCGGCAAATGTCAGAGAGTTTGTGAACCTATACTTACTGATAACTAATTCATGAAAGTTATTACGAGTAACTTTGATTAACCCCCAGTAGGCTGACCGTTCATGCCAGACTTTTAACAAATTTCATTTGTGTGTGTTAGCCAAAATTAAGTGGTCTCGGAACCTCAGAACTTATAGGCACTATAGGCGGCCGTTAATGGTCTCAATGCCATTTTTGCAGTTATCTGCAGTGCCTCCTGGGTAAGGGTCCACCCCACGCAATGACAACGTTAGTGTTCCTCATATGTAGTCCTGCTCTGAACCCAAGTCGATTCGTTGAAGCTATATTTCTCTATTTGTTGAAAAGCCATCAGTTTGTCAGCAAGCAAGTACCAGTGATGGTAAGAGGGGAAGGGAGAGGGTTAGAAGACAATAAATTGATCTTGATTTTGAGGCACGATAGGTTGATCACTTACCCTAATCTGATTGTGAGGTCACAGCCGAAAAATAGTTTCGTAAGCCGATTACTCTGAGTACTGAGTACCCAGTCAGTGATGGTGAAACAGGCAGACTCCTGATTCTGACTCAGTGGATTTGAAAGAAACCGACAATGCCGCTATAGATCAGAGTTTTTCTGAGCCGGAATTTTTCTCTAAGAGAGAGAGAAAAAAATAATCTGCCCGAATTGGGACGTTTATCAAGTATGAGTTCGCATGTTAGATGTCTTGACCTCAAGCCAAAAGCAGCTGATATTTGGTCTTTGCTAACTACGGACAAGTGTTCGGTGGAAATGCCGAGTTGATGAATGCCACTCAACCAATCTAACACTTACAAACATAAGTACAAAGGGTTACTATAAACATAAATTACAATACTTTACAAAATTTAGGGGTGGTCTTGCATCCGGCCGTTGCTTGTCGGTTTCTTACGTTATTTGATGTGCTGAACCCGAACCCGAGGTCCTTTTTTAAGCTCGTATTCATGATATAACTTGTTTGCACTTTTTTTGTGCACAAAGTTTTTTAGATTTTAAATTGAACACACGCACCGATTAAATGCCTTTCAAGGGGGCCTAACTTATGTAAAATTCATAGCTGATTCCGAATATCAACTCAATTTTTCTACTGCACCGCTTCCAAACCTCCGTTTTCTCAAAAAACTTGCAAAAAGTGTGGGAAAATCCCTGTTTTTTGTCATTTTTTCTACACATTTCATGAGCTAAGAATAAGAAATTAGGCCTGGAAAATTTTTTTCGGATCTGCATTTTGTAGAGAATATTCTGTCTGCATCTGCAGGACCGGATGTAAGACCACCCCTAAATATTGTCAAGTAGTATTATTGTGCGGGTTCTTAAACAATGCAGTACACATAATGAACTGTATGTTATTTGTTCCTCACTAGCATATAAATTGGCCTATCGTGTACAGAAATGCACTATTGCTTCGTTTATGCAAGTAGGTAACAATATACTGCTGATTGAAGAACGCTCTGTACACTATTATGTTATATACACACTGTACAATAATAGACGGACACTAGGCATGTAGGTCACAAACCTACCAACGCCCTTTCACAAGTCCAGAACTTTCTGGGTTTAAATTCACCAGGTGGCTGACGATAGAAGCATCTTTATTGGTTCATTCAAGACTATATCCGCGAACCTGCCATCACAGATTCCATTGGTGTAATGTGTCGCTAGGACTCGTTTAAACTAGCTACTTCCACTAAGAAAAGCTTCTGAAAATGCCAATACACACAAGTCCGGCCTATTTGGAACCTCATTTCTGTGTGAACAACACAACGTTAAATGAACCATCTAGAGAAGGGGTAGAATAACTGGTGTGGAGGTTGGCAGTTGACAAGGCCACCTAGGGCGTAAGTCAGCGGTGTCCGAAATCACTTGTTCCCCAGCGGAGCTGACCATAAAAATGATGGATCCTTGCGCGGCGACTTGGAAACTCGATGGGCGGAGGGTGCCACCAGTCGGAAATGTGACCGAAAAATGAGGAGGAAAGCAAGTGGAATTGGAGAAGAGAGGGGGGGGGGGGGTGGTAGTGCAACAGAAAACAACAAAAGTTGTTGTTTTTGGTAGAAGGAGATGAGGGAGAGGGGTTCAAATAAAGTTAAGGGGGTATAATACCAGAAGGACCCCTGAGCCTGGTAACAGTCGTGACGGCGCTGGTGGTTCCGCTCGGGTGGAGAGCCTGCCGGTGACAAACGCAGCCACATTGATCAACCCCCAACTTACAAATTAAACCTCTTCGCTTGCCCGTCTGAAGGGGTACGAGCATAGCAGTAGATGGAGGGTGGGATGGTGGTGAGCGGTGCGTAGGGGCAGAGTAAGTGGGCGAGGGGAGAGGGGAGGTGGTGAAATGGTGAAATAAGGGATGACTCGGGGTGTCAGGGGAGGGAAACCCAAAGTCCCCAAACTTGTAACTGCCAAGCGTTGATATCACCCTATCGTGTTGAACTCGTCACGTGCCACCCGAGAATGAAATATTGATTACGAAACCGTTCCAACTTCATGAAAACCCCATTTAAAATTACGTGGGACCGTCGTGTTTGTAGGCATTTACACAATCCTTTTTTAAGAGGAGCACGAAACGTCTCGAGGGGTGCGACTTTGAGCCACCAAAATGCCATCTACAAATAATACGTCTTATCTACCGTCTCTTAACTGGATTAGAATATCAAAGCGGTTGGTAATACGGAATCTATCCCATTCCTTCAATGGTAACATCCATTTAACAAGGTAAAAGCTAACGGATAAATAAAATATGTTTATAGGGGGTTGACACAGTAGACGTACGACATGGTATACGTTTGTCCATTTTAGCGATTTTCTGCGTAATTTATGGAGCTATTTCATTAGATCAAAAAAGTCAGCAGCTACTTTTTCGAAGTGTTTTCCATTTCGAGGAAGAAGAGAAATCCGTTCCGAGGCACTCAGAATTCCAACAAACCCACAAAAAAACCTATATATATATATATATATATATATATATATATATATATATATATATATATATATATATGTATATATATATAATTCAATTTTTTTTTTTCTAAGTTTTAGAATTTTAAAATTCAGAATATGAAACAAATTTGTAATTTTTTTCTTCTTTTTTGCTCCATAAAATGACACTCAAATATATATCATAAGAAAATTATATGTATAAGTCATAATTGAGAAAAAACAAATAAGGACTTTCACATAATCATATAGACTCCATAAACATAGACACAAAGTAGTTGGATATTAGCAGAACAAAAATCGATGAAATTTTCGCTGTGGTTCTGAAAAACTGAATCTACTGGAACTCTTGTTTCTTGCGTCAACTGCGTAACTGTTTTCTACTGATATATCGACGGTCTCTCTCAGAAACCGCCTATCCGTTTTATATTCATTTATTATTTATGCATTTTAATCTTATCACATGATTTTTCCCTCAATATATCAACCTGTGAACAGGTGGAATGGTAGCTGTCGAAAAAGTACACATAATCAATTCGAACTAATTCTACTTATCTTAAAAGAATGAAAAATCTACTATTTAGTTTTGAGTTTTCGAGACAATGATTTTTAGGGATTTCTACGCTTGAATTTCACCCCTTCGTGTTGATAGAAAGTGATTCCCGGCAAATCCCTGTCTAGAGTGTGATTTTCGAGCCTAATTTTTCTTCAATGTGTCCAGTTGTTTCGAGAAAAAGTTTCAGGATCGTTTGAAAGCATGATTTCTCACTTGAGGACAAGTATTCGAGTCGGATATGGGCTGATCATTTATTATTGGCGAATGATAGTACGTTATACTGTTGAGAATCAGTGGAAAGATTGGAATGTTTTAAAAATTAAATATTGTTACAATTTTTATGTATTAAGATTTTGTAGATTGTGTAGTTTGAAATAATTGGGAAAAGTGAAAAGTGTGGATGGATTTAATCGCTCTTCGAACTATTTCTTAAAAATAGGCTTGAAAAACATATTTTTCACTTTGATTCATTTGTGTCGAGATCATTCTGCCACAATATGAAAAGTCTCTTCTAAAAGCGCGTATTCTGTAGTCGTCGGTTGTCCCACGTTATAGAGCCCTTCGTCTGATATATTGGCCGAAGGAGGAGAAAGGATGGTGGGTAGGAAAAACGATGAAAGAAAGTGAACGAAGAGAAGGAGGGGGGGAGGGCTGTATATCCGATCGGGCTACCCGAAGAAGTTGGAGGGGCATAAAGCAATTAATAAAGAAAAACCAGCCGAGGGCAGAAGGCAGGGCAATTTACCCAAGATTTATACCCTCGGGAGGGTGGTCCCAAGCTCTACACATTTATTACACGACATTTTCATATCTACCCACAAAAGAGGACCTTGTGCCTCTATGAAAACGTTTCCTTTAACAAATTCATAACGTTGTTCCGAGGAAAGGGGCCGGGGCGTTCCCACATATCATTTGCATACGAGAGCCCCGACTCTTGTGGTCATTTTCCTTAACGTCTTCCCTACGCTGTAAAATGGCTTGTCCACTCTGGGGCTTCCACTTCACATTGAGAGGACTTAAAAACAAAACTATTCCCTAGAATGCTAATTCGTTTCGCTGGGCGCATCTGGGGTCTTCCGCCGGCGGGGAAAAACAGGCAGGATGCTACACTAAGGGAAACACCCGCTTACCAGGAAAGACACCTTAGGCTCTTGGAATATTTATGATGTGTACTCGAAATGCACCGCTCTACTAATACATATTAAACTTTCTTCTATTTGAGAGTGAGCTTAGGGCTACCGATCCCAGCCTAATGGACTGTTGTTAGAGGAATGTTTCACACTGTTCCACCCCGCTGTACAGTCTGCCTTTCTTCTTGAATTCGAATGATGGAGCACTTCAAAAACTTCTCTCACTACCTTTTTGCTTCCCTACCCTAAGGGTGAAGGGAAAGTCTTGCAATCACCCTAAAAATCAATTTCTGAAACTCATGCTAGGATTTGAATTTTGTTCAACCTGAACCCATATCTATACGTTTCATGAAAGTGTATGTATGTGTGTACGTATGTGACTCGTGTACACGATTGTTACCTTACGGTACGAAATTTAAAAATTCCAATTTCGGGGTTGGGTTTTTATACCCAGAAAGCTACCGTAGAAAAATCAGCTTAACCTTGGAATGCCCCGTGGGGTTTGTCAAACCCCAATCGCGATTTGAAGTCAGTTTATCATGTTGAATCCCGCACGTCTGGCTCTTCTCGCCCCCTTCTATATCACCCCCACTTCTTCCCTAAAGGCGTCAGCCTTTTTTCAGTTTAGTACATTTAAGAATTCTGTGTAGTGTAGTACTTTCTTGTGCCTGGGGTTTGACAAACCCCACCAGGGAGTTAACCGCTAGTGATTTTCTCTATAGCAAGTGTTATTTTTGAGGGTGTTCCCACAGTTTTGTTATTGGCTCATCGTTAGAAATGGCTGAAAAACGCAAGTTTTCGGATCCTGAAGACATTAGATCCATGTTGGAACAGTTGGAGGAAGAAGATGTATATTTTGGCGGAGAAAATTCAAACACGGAAGATAATGTCATGTTATAAGTATTTGCCTCCGATGAAGAAGCGCCAAAAGTGATAGTTTTGGAGAAACTAATTCGATGTTCCTTCTGTGAACATCATAGATCTTTAAAGTGTTGAGAATGTTGATCCTATTGCTTGGTGCCAATTTTATTTTACCTTTTCATTCTAGTTCTTGGGTTTTGTAAGTGGTATCAAACTTTTCAATTTTATATTGAAATTTTGTTACAGTGAGGTACCTTTCTGCTATTATTTTTTTCTTCAGAGCGTGAGGTTTTCTTACTATTACTTTTTTTTCTTCTTGAGTTTAGGTACCTACTACTTGTTTCTTTACACTCATGATAACAGAATAAAAAAAATTTTGATTCAATTGTAAGTTATTTTTGAATTTTCTAACATTTTTCAAAGTTGGGGTTTGACACACCCCACCGGGGAGTTAAGTGTTGGAAATTTAGCTGGGACATTCCAGGGTTAAAATGATCATTTTTAGCGGGTTAAAAAAATCATCATAAGTAGGTTATCACTTTCCTACTGGCCCGGAAAGTAAATGCAGCAAGTCATACGGTGTTCATCGGTCTCTTACTGACAGCCACCTAAAGAAACTTCTGGACTAATGGAGTCCTATACTTGTAAATCAAACAATCGAATAACAACCCCATCCTTCTAAGATGTGATCCATCATGATAGCATCCGTGTAAAATGAATACAAGTAAGGAAAGTAGTGTGAAGCCTCGCACCAGATGTTTAGTTGTAGCCTGTACCGTTTCAACTGGGTTTATCAAACCTTTCTCACCACCCAACTACACGAAATAGGGTACGTGGAAGTGACCCTAAAATATCTCCCCTGCCATGTATAGTGGACAATATAGTTTGCCACGGGGGTGGCCAATAAAGCATGTGGCCAATATCTATTCTTTCAAAGATATTGTTTCGATATTTTGATCAAATGTTTTAATTTGATATTTCAATAATATTTTGATCCACAAAGTAGCGAATTTTCGGAGGAAAAAATTCAAGAATTCGTCTGAAGTGTTCCACTTACCTACAGCAGCATAATAGTGAGGAGCTCACAGACACCGAGCTTGGTCTCGCACGGAGGCACTGTATTTCCGAGCTGAGTCACTCAACTTCTTGGTACTTGAGGGTCATTTATGGTAAACGCATTGACACTTGAAATGAGGTGATCTCACATATTTAATCGGCCATAGCTGCTAATTAAGCTGAACCTTCGGAACCACAAGCAAAAATTACTTGAGCTTGTCTTTGTAATTCTTGTAACCAAAAATATTTTGAATTGCGTCACTTAGTCTTCCAGCAGTTAGATCACGCATTTAACTCAGTAGCTGTTTGGGTCGTTTATCTCCGAGTTCAATCTCACTCAGCAGTTTTCGAAATTTATTTTCCTAGAGGTCTGTGAACTACTCACGTGACGACGAAGTAAGGAAATGTACAAGTCCTGCGTGGAAGGATCGAATATTATATCGAGCCAAAACATTCCTGGAAATTGCGCCAACGATGGTATGGTACTTTTTGGAATCGCTTGTGATATCTGCATTGCAAAACTGACATTAATCTATCGAAACCAGAGCTGTGCAGTGGTCGCTCAACTTGTGCTGGTTCGGCCATATTCAATTTTGCCTAAATAGTGTTCTTAACCGGATCACCTCTTTAGTAGTGAGTTAATGGTAACCAAAACAATAAATATGTAACAAATAATCATTTGATTTCAAATTCGTAAATAAATAGGCAAAATATTATTTTTTTATTTAATGATTTAAGCTGCACTTCAACCAGAAAGGTCGTTAGCGGCATTGAACAAGGTGTCTAAAGAGACAATGCAAAATATACGTTTCTAAGGGGAGCCATGCTTCGGATATAGTTCTTCAATTAGCGAAGGAGGGAGAAAAACAAATATGCAAGACACTTTTCGTATCGTAGAAAACTTTTATTATTCACAAAAATCAACACCAATTTACGAAAGTTAGAAAAAACAGTTGAGTATCTAACGGATACCATCCTGATTATCTCCATAAATTTAATAAATTCACCCATTTGATGGATGATTCCATGTAGTGGAGAATGTACAGACGTAGCTGGCGCGCTCTCAAGCGGGCTACTTACGAAGCTCCTGCCAAACCAACTCGCATTCCGGAACCGAACATACTCCCCAGCAAAGGAACCAGTGAACTTACTGGTTTGAGAGAGGACACAGACGATGCACTGTACGTTGAATGACTCCCTTGGCAGTTCGAATGTCAGCCATTCGTGAGGTACCTTCAGTACCTAGAATCTTTCTGAATCGTTATACTCAAAATAGTATCAATATTGTAAAACAAAAATAATAACAGAGAAATTGGACGGACTTGTTAGAAATAAGATTTTTGAAAGATTAAATTATATACATTTTTCACACACAACCCGTGAACAGAAACATCAGTAAATTTGAAAACTCAATAATAACTGTAGCCTCTACCTACCAGAAAATTAAAAAGGAATTCCGAAAGAAACGTGCAAATAGTGTTAGAAGTTGTAGTTCCCTCAACGCAAGTGGCTGATTCAATGGCAGGTGTTTCGTTTTGCCAGAAAGTAACATGTAATTTTTACGGATAGATCGGTCATTATTTTGAGTTGAGTTTAGTAATAATTTTCATTATTTTCAAGGTTCTAGGCAAATGTTCCCTTAAATTTCGAATAAGTAAGAATCATCAAACATTAGGTCCGAGGACTCATCAGTCTTACTACAACATTATTGCAGAGCATTGCTTTACAGCAAATTATACTTGTGAGCCACGATAATGTTGTCGGCCGACAGACCAGCGTGTAACATACGACAAAGTTCACCATTCTGACATGGTGAGTTTTCAGCGGAGTGAAATAATATCCTTTAAATTTGACTGGAAAGGACGGTGGGTGGAGGACGCAAGGTGCGCTTCAATGGTAGGTGTATGATGAACGGCTTTCCTTCCACCCATTGTATCTTCATCCACTCCGCGCATCCGTGATATGCGATTACTAAACCTCTCGACCTTATCTGACCTATAAAGTACGTCTGAGGCCTCTATCCCATAAAGTATGGGAGGCTGTTCTTAGCAACCTGTAATTAAACTGAAGGAACTCTCCGCCGTCTGACCCTCGTTAATATATCACGAGGACTCATTAATATGAAGTTCGTTTGATTAACGGAAGGCAGGTGAGACGAAACGATATTATTTAGAGCGAAGCTCGAAAAAGTTTGAAAAAAGGTATCAGCTCGTATATCCTGCGGGCTGTTTACTTAGGGGCATGATTCCACACCTGTTAACACTCCTTGGAGCGAGGGATGCTTAATAACCTACTGCCATGATACTTGGGAATATCTGAATCAGCTGTAGCCGGATAGTGAAACGCAATGAATGAAGTACGTAGATAAGGTTCGAGGAAGCGCAGAAGTTGATAATGATATGTTTATGATGAAAATGATATGAAGTAATCAAGTCGAAATTTCCCAACCACCCTCCGAATTTGAGCGAGATCAGTCAAATTGGCAATGAGAAAATGACAATGTATGGATCTTACGTTTGCACATGCGCAGTGACATGACTGATGTGATTTATAGGGAACCATTATCAGTCTGACTCGCACGTTTCCAGAAATCCTAGAAAATGTCATCAAAATCGGATGGGAACTGTAGAAGTAATCTTTATTGCTAGTACTTCACATTCACTCATTCGTAGCTGGTAATAATGATACAATCATTTTGAAATTTATATGGAGGTATTGCATTGTCTTTTCCCAACTACCTTTTGAATTGGGACGTGGGACGCGGTGGGACGCGGTTGGTTGGAAAATATACTTGACAGCTTTCACGTTTGCGCATGCGCAGTGGACTAATGGTTTATGAGCAAAGAAACTAATACGTACCATACGCCTAGGCCGCGCATTCACTTTCCACATTGTAATTTGGATGAAAACTGTAGCGGTAACGCTTGTTACAAGTACTTCATTTTGCACATGCGCACATCTAATAATGACACGGTTGTCTGATGGATGAATGAATGAATGAATCAGCTTTCTAAGACTATCCTTCAAATTCGAGAGTGATCTGATGACTATAGGCTGAGAAAATAATACTTGATGGATTTTATGGATACGCATACGGAACGTGAACTACCGATTTGTGTGGGAAGAAACTGATAGGGGGACCATCTAATGCCTAGCCCGCACATTCCCTGAAAATTGCATTGCATTGGGTGCGATTTCAGAGCTAAAAGGAGTGGCGACCAATACCATCAGAGTCATGGCCGCGACCGTATCATGACGCGGGGTAAGGTGCTGGAAAAGCCCCACGGAGTATTCAAGTTGGGCATCTCGGCGGGAGTGCTCCGTGGTATCACCACCCGCGTCCTGAGGGGTTCGTACTTGGACTGGTGGTCATTCTATAGGAGTACTTCCTTTCATCCCATTCTTCCTCCTCATCCTTCTGCTACTTCCCTCATCCCTAAAGCCGACATCGGGTAAACTTGAGTGTCCTCCCCACTTTTGGTTTATTATTTCCAATAATAAGCCTATGTGATCGTATAGCAAAAACATTTTATAACCCCCCCTCAAACTTTGTCACTTTACGTTTCAAGGTGCGTAGAATCCAAATTCGAAATGTCCGTCTGCCAGTCCGCCGTCCGCCGTGCAGGCCATAAAAAGCCTAAGAATTGACTTAAAAAACCCGATCTTTCGCACATAGACTCCATTTGGGGTCTAGTTGGTCTTAACGTTTAACCATTCCGATCGCTTTACTCGCATAGATGCTATGGGCCGAAAACGGGCGAAAAAGTGTCTTTTGCGAGGCTTAGAGTGTTAGACTTACGCACGCGCGTACGCCTGGCACGCTTGGCAGGGGAACACGATGGGTGGCGGCTGGGGTGACCAGGGGCGTAGCAGAGGGGTGTAGTAGAATGGATATTTATTACTTTTACGTGCTATACCCATATAATACGCCGCGCCAACCTGAGGGGGGTACGGCATTAGGGGCATAGTGGAGTAGCAGAAAGGCGTCCGGGGGCGTATCGGAACGGATATAATATATATTTTATATTACATTTTATTACTTTTACCCCATATAACATTTAACCTACCTTGAACACACTAGTATATTTAGTATATTATATCATACTTTAGTATGTTACAAAAATAATTGATCCAGCCCCTCTAAAATCCTTCGTTCTTCTTCTTAACAAAATCAGATAGTTCGAAGCAAATCGTTTTTAAATTAAAATTGCATTACATGGGCAGGTTCGAGTCTGAACCCTCTGGATGAATAGCTGTTTACTTTCGATATATTTCTGCCTAGGTAAGTGGGGTGTCGTCACCCAAGTAATTTCGGACGCAGAATCGACTGGGATATGTCCCAGATGCTTTTGGAATCCAGTGTACCTACGGTTTTAGTTTGATTCCTATAGAAATTTGCTCCGTGGATTGAATGAGACCACTCGGGTGGCTGTACGATCATCCATTTGCTCCCCATCGGGAGTGCAGCCTGTAACGCGAGAACAGAGGTGGATACTAGAAAAGAGACTGGCGAAAGCCCCAGAGCATGCTGGTTACTATAGCCGGCTATCTGATTCAGAAATAATAAACCATTATGTAATAAATTGTAACGTTTTTCATTTATTTATTTATTTTCTCAAAATAATGGTGTGACCCCTCCGCCTTTGAGGGGAGATTTGTAAAAAAAAAGTGTGTGTGTGTGTGTGTGTATGTGTGTGTGCGTGTGTGTGTGTTGAATAGCATCAAGGTCATGGTCGCGACCATGTCATGGCGCAGGTTGGGGTGCGGGAGAAGTGCCACGGAGTTACTGGAGTTGGGCATCTCAGCGGGAGTGGTCCGTGTTATCACCACCCGCGCCCTGAGGGGTTTTACCTAAACTGGTGGTCATTTTAAAGGGGCACTTCCTTTCATCCCATTCTTCATCCACATCCTTCTGCAACTTCTCTTATCCCAAGAGCTGGCTTCGGGTAAACCTGCGTCCTCCCCATTTCTTTTTTTTATTTGTTCATTTTTCAATTTAATAGTTTAGCCCCTCCGCCTTTCAGGGGAGGTTAAATTAGGGTGTGTGATTCCAGACGATAACTCTCTTTAGGATTGGGATAAAAATCCCGTTCTTTCACCAAAAAATCAAGCTTTCCAAGTGAATGGATGAGTTTGTTACCCAACACTTTTTGAGCACATTAAATTGGTCATATTCCGAAAAAAGTACTTACAAAACCACTACAAATGGCTAAAAACGACTTAAAGTAGTTAAATTTATAATTTTTAGCTGAATTTCAGCCAAAAAAAGTTTATCAACAACAAATTTGAACATTATAACATTTTCGTATCGGAATTATTTTGTAAAATGTACTCCAATTTCATCAAAATTTGATACACATGGATAAAAAATGCATAAAAAGCTAAAAATCCAAATCCTCTTTTTGAATAGCAGATTATTATTCTGAACAAGTTTCTTAGTCATAAATTAAGGATGATTGCATACAATACGAATTGCTGCCTCTCAGGTAGTTTCGTAGTTATAGAAATAAAAACTTTCCTATACGTTTTGAATTCGTGTTGATGATTTACCCAATACATAACCCAAAAACCAAGTTCTAACGAACATAAGTATAGTTAGCTACTAAACCGCGGGTTTTCCTCTTGAGGCTTAATACCTATTTGTTAATCCATGTCCTGTTTACGAATCCTTAACTACAAATGAGAAATCAGGCCGTATTTTTTATGAAACGAGAAATTTATTAGAATCTTGGATTGAAAATCGGCGTTTCATATCGAAGTAAAGATGTTGAATAGACAAAGGGCAGACAACTGGAAAATATCGCGTTGCTCAACCACATTAACGTGATATTGACTAGAACCCTACGGTAACCATGTCTTAGCGAAGTTTTCTTCTAGTCTTATAAAGTCTTCTAAGTCTCCTAAATCTGAATTAGGGCGTCCAACCATGTTCACCAAGGAGGAAGAGAAAGAAATAGTGGAATAGACTTTGATTTATGTTTCAATAGGTTTTCCTAGATGAGAAATGTTTTTATATCCTAAAATTCCTCAAGGAAAGGGCCTAAAAGCTGTTAAAAGGCTGACATTCACCATAACCTTAGAGGAATGGGTATCGGAAGAGGAAGGAGGGAAGGAAGTATCTTCCTCAAATCATCCCCTGTCAATCAAAATTAACCCTGGATCAACTCTGGAAATCAACCCTGGATATGTTAGTTTCCTTTGTGGCTACGCTTTCTGTTAGGCTTTTTTCTCTTCAAAATTTAAGCAGTGGCGATAGAGGATAAAATTTCCAATCCCGATTTTGGAACTGAAATGCGTCGGTGTTACAGTGGCCAGTCCTTAATCTGTAAATAGTTTTTTTTAGGAGGTTTTAGATTTTAGATCATTGATTTCATCAATCCAGGTAGATCTTTTGGAAGTCGGAAAAAGATCTTTACATCGGTTCCCTGCTGAGAAGGCCAAGTGACTCTCTCAAGAGAATAAACTTATTGAAGCAGACTGAGCTTCAAGTCGGTGGTTGAATAAATGGGGGAAGAAGGAGGTTCAGGGAGTATGGTAGTTGTTTTGTCTTCTGCGTCGACCATATCGTTGTCCCTAATCCCTGAATGATTCTTTATCCAACATAAACATATCATTTTTCCTGTTTCTGGTAATGTCGTGGATGCTTCGAAGTACGTTAGGCGGGTAAAGTTTTTCAGTTCTGCAACCATGCTTTTAGAATCAGCGAGGATTAAGATTTGGAAGCAATAGTTATTAATTAAGTTTATATATTGCAGTGCCTGCACAAATATATAGACGCCCTTATCCAGAGACTGTAGGCTCCAGTTACTTCGATGGTGTAGTCACAAATGGCACATGTCCATTGCAGAGCAAACGTCCGGACCACCACTTTGGAAACGGACTGAGCGAAATAGTTTCAACTCACGTCTTTCTATGATATTTCAAAGTATCCTGCACTGGTGACGTCACATTCAGAAGGAGGGGTGCCTTGAAGTAACCAATGCGCGAAAGGTAGAAAAATCATATAACATAAAGAAAGCTACTCATCGCAGTAGAGCGCAGTTGAGGTCAAACTTCTTAGGATGGAATCTTCTTCTATTTATAAATAGTTAACTTACCTACCTTTTTCGCACCTAGGGGTAACGCTCATTGTCCCTAATGAAACAACTAATAAATTTACTTGAAGGCGGTATATGAGTTGCTTATGAAATTATAAAACTCTCATAATGTCAAAATATTCAGCACACAAATGACCGAAAAATGCCAGCACGGTGGGTAGATCTCACGGACGCTTTGAACCGAACAGACAATCACGTGGCTGTCAAACGCAGAGAGCCACCAATACGTCAGCTCTCCCTCGGTAATTGAGTGTTTCCATAATAACTTGACCTCTCCTCATCATCTCTGCCATGTCGCCCAATTGAATTAGAGGTCAATTCTCAAAAATCTCAATCAAATTTTCACCGAATCAGTGCTTTGTACAATGTTGGTTATACTCGTTTATGATCCAGTTTCAACTTTGAAAATATTGTATGCAAATTTATGTTGAATCTTTCGAACGGGGAAATGAAGAGTCTAAAGCACTGTTCCACTAAAGCCTTTATCAAATAGATATGAGATGAGGAGACAACGTTTATATTCAATTTAAACCACGTTTGCTGGTCTAACCGTGGAACCGAGATGGTGGTTCAACAAAGCTACAGATCGTATGAGCCTACAGAACAGAGTCAGAACCAGCAATACTCGTACTCACAAGCAACATCCCAATACAACGAAAACGAACAACAACAACAACATGATGTTCCATGTTCTGCAACATCCCAATGGAGCAGAACGAAAACGAATTTTTGAAAGGAGGGAGGAGATGGAATGACCACGTGTAGCCAAAGAAGAGAGAGAACATACTATGGCAGGCACAAACTAAACCGCACAATAAACCTCGGTTTCGGTACTACGGCAGAGGGGATAAATGATCCCTCCCACGGAACCTAAATTTAAATTAATGGCACGATGCCAGGAAATATGGGCTGCAGATATAAGAGTTAGATGGACAGCGCGTCTGATATGCCAGATCAAGACCATAACCATCATTTGGTTAGAAAGGAAACATGGAGAATTGAACTTTTTCCTGACACAGTTCCTCTCAGAACATGGACTATTTTACGCCTACCTGCATAAAATGAGAAAAATAGACGCCAGAATATTACTGTATATTACTATATTTTACGCTCCGTTGATTTGGTACAAAAAAAAAGAAAACAATTTTTTTTTTCAAGTAATTCATGCATTACGGCTCCTTTTGGCTAAAAACAAATTTACTCGTACTTCCAGGAATGTAAACAATAGGAAAACCCCGTGTACTGAGTAGCAAAAACCTCGCGTAAAATTGAGGTATTTTTCACGATTCTCTCTGCTTAGAAGCGCCGTTTCCCTCAAAATGTGAAGATCGAAAATGCGTCCACAATGTTAAGAGAAACACAATGAAAATAGTCTTGTATTCAACAGGAGAACGGCCAAAGACTGCAAACCAGAGCAAACTACAGCGCATCTCTCTGACTCCTAAAAACATTTGAAAAAAACCTGTGACGCAGATCAACATGACAATGATCAACGCCAATTAAAAGCAACACCATAAATCAGCCATTAATTGAAGTAGAAGCGGGAAACTGATGGTCTAACTCAAGCAGCCTTTACACCAATTTCAATCAGTCTAGCACGCAGGTTTGCTTGTACGTGCAATGAGGCAATCTTTTGTGGCTCTAATGGAGCCTTAGTAACATGAGCTCCACCACTGCTCACACGGCTTGTGGCGAAGGTGGCTACCCCCCCCCCCCCCCCCCTCCATGAAACCATCTCCAAGGTATCGCCAAACCACTAGCATGGATAGGACGTAGATTAAAGATTGTCATATGACAAAACGGTCCTCATCCACCACTTTCACTTTGAGGTTGACCTTACCATACATGCCTAGCTGCTCAGTAAACGTGTTGAGGGCGACATGCAAGCTTCACTGATTTCTGTAAGCAGGATGACATGATAAGGATGCCAATGCACTTACTTGCTCAGGCATTTATACATGGCCGTATCCAAAGGTTGAAAGGAAAGGTATACCCCAGATGTATCCTTCGCCCTAAGATTGTTATCGCCATCTGTCTCAAAGTTCGTCACGCAAGAAAGGTACACATGGGCAATGTAATGTCATACTGGGATACAGCTACGGCTATACAGTGTGATCCTAAGAATATTTATTCGAAACTAATATACTATATATTGAATGAAATGATTTAAGCGAACTTTATTTAATAAGAAGTGTATGGTATCACAAATGTTTTGATTTTATTTTTAATCATGTTTTATACATTGTTTGGAATAAGACTATTTCTATTTCTATTTTCTAGTCAAAAATAAAATTGCCGTGACACCAAGAAGGTTATAGGTCAGAGCAAAATGATTTGCAGTGTCGAAGGTTTTAGAAACGCCCAAGGCGGAAGATGGAGCTGCCGTTTCTTCATACTGGTAGTCCAAATGAAATTTTGGAGCATTGTTAGGTTCGCTAAAGTATCATCCACCGACCAAAACGTTTGAAAATAGCCACTAAGAAGCGGGATTCCAGGCTCTTTTGGATGTGGCAGAAGATTACCAACGAAACTTAAATTGGTATCCCCAGGCCCATTTCCCATCATCCTGTCTGTAAATTATCTGAGCACAGGCACACGCTTCCAGGGGTCTTTGCTCTAAGATAATCAGGTTGAAAATAAGCAGTATATTATTTTCAAGGGCTTTTGTTCCAGTGACAGACAGAAATACCAATAGGTCTAGCAGAGACACAACTGCCATAGTACTTATTGGTCTCGTCATGGAGCACTGGCGTGTATATTGCTGCCTAATGAATCTTTGGTGGAAGCTGGCTGTACCACTGAGTCACCGGCAACGCATTCAAAAGTGGCTTCTAAGTCCAAAAACTCATGGAAGGGGTGTTAAACACGATCATCCCCTGCTTTTTCCAGAACCTGGAAACAATTATTGCAATTTTTCCATAACTTTGTTATTTCACAACCCCGACAGCCTGAAAGTCTGTTTGTGTTTCAATGGTTCCGTTTTGTGTTCGCTTAAATAAAAGGTACAGCGAAATATTCTGCTTCTAAAATGCACAACGGAGTTAATTGAACCAAAACAAAGGGAGGAATCGTAGATTCAGAGTTTTGGACATTTGTCCTTTATGGCACCAACGGTTTTAAATACCCATCGCCATTATTCATTACAGTACATTTGGAACTGACACTAACATATCTTTTTACGGGCCACACATTTCATTGTTCCAAGCAGAAAGTACGGCAAATAATATCGTAGAACAACGTTAATATTTTCAGGGTAATATGGGGAAATCTTATTCAATGATGTAGTTACTATTCAACATTTTAAATCAACAGATTGCACTTGAAAGTGAAGATAACAACGATAGAGGTATTTCCCCGGGGGGGTCATTTGAAATTGATTGGGAGTGAGTTAGGTCAGCAGATGGTTGGCGGGCGGTGATGAGTGCAGAGGTGGAAACGAGCTGAGCTCAGCGGGTCAGCTCTGTCCCTCCGCTAATATTTGCTTCGAGTTCTGCTGTTTGGTCCCAGCTGTAATTAGACTTGGAGGAAGCCAGCACCTCCCTAGTCGCTCGGCCCTTCAGCCATTAGGTAGGTGTACAATTGCTATAGTTGGACTCCGCAGGATGAACCCAGACTGAGGTGAGCTCATGACAATAAGTGTATCCAATCTTACCATAGATCTCGACCGAAATCGGTAATTATTATTCAACTTATTCATATGAGTATTTTCTCTACGTTCTCCCTTTCAAAATGGTGGTTCTATTATGTTTAGATTAGCCACATTGAATATGGCTTTTGTAATACATTGTATATGACGCAATCTCTACCAAGTCATTGGTGAATGAATGAAGGTTTCTGATTCAGATTCCATTGATGTACAAGTTGACCAGCCGTTTATTTTATTTTATTTTTTCGAAGGTATCAAAAAACTTCAAATGGTAACTCTCCTTAATTTTTTAAATGCTATTCAATGGTGAAATCGGATTTTGATTATCACTTGCCACAGTTCCTAATTTGCATTTTTTAAATAGAAGCTCTCATTTTTCGTTGCGGATTCTAAATCTACTAGAAATTTCATGGAAAATACATATCAGTCGAATTTTGGAGGGCGCAAAAATGGGTTCAATTTCGCATAGAAAGTGTAGCGATTTTGACATATCGAGTTTTCGGAGATATTTAATTGCCGCAAACGATCCTAGGTACATGATTTTGAGGTATTTTTTCAAGCTGAATGATATGGTGATGTTTTTATTTTATTTTATTTTTTTGTTTATCAAGTATCATTATTATTTTTTATTGATGTTCTCAAAACCAACTTAAAAAAAAAAAAAAAAATAAAAAAAAAAAAAAAAAAAAAAAAAAAAAAACAGAACTGTATATTTCTCCGCTCGCTCTCACACAGCGCAAAGCGTACGTTCATATTTTCGGAGTTTTCCCAAGTTGATATTGCAAAAAATAATTTAAAAAAACATCACCACATCACTGAAATTGAAGTTGTAACTAGTACTTCCGCTCTCCAGCTCCGCCTTGATGATTGAATGAATGACTCCCACGGCAAAAAGTAAACAGTAAATAAAAATTGGACTGTATCAGTGTAAAGGATCTAAAAAAAATTCAAGATTTAGGCCTCACCAACCATTACAAAGATAAGGGAAGTCAGCTAAAAGGCCAAAGCCTGTGAGGCTTTCAATTCTCAATTTAAAGAGAACTCCAATCATATATATGATACTCACATCTAATTCCTAGGTTCTGTGGATATTCTTTGGTGAATTGATGAATGCTTTGACACTACATGGACGTAATTTTACAATTAAATACCTATTATTTCATTACTACTTTTTCCGAGAGTACAGATGCATCGAGCAAGCACTCATACATTAGTCCTTGAAGGAGAGTACTCTTTCACGTCGGAGTACTGATACATTTTTATCCGGAATTAGTTGTCCAACTTTTTCCTGTCACGGGATCACTCATACAAATAACCGGAAGAACTTTGGCTAGGCATCCTATGGAGGGCCTCGAAAATTAAATAGTTCAAAACTTGAGGCATCATTACAATTTATTGAACATACCTATGTTGCGTGTACACTCGTGTGTCAACTTTCAACTAGAGTAATATGGACTGTTCATTTAGTAATAATAAGCGTCCAAGAATTTATCTTTCTTGGCCGTTATCATAGTTTTGATATAATAGTGAGATCCAAGAGTCCGTATAGAACGAGGCGCCGGCGCCGCAGAAGAGACCCAGGATGGACAGCGGCCGCAACGGGAAGAGGCTGGAGGTGTCGGCGAGGGACGTGAGAGCGGCGGGACCTCACCCAAAGACAAAAAGAATTCCCTTGCGACGCCAGCCCCATCCCAAGACAGCCCTAGAAGAGTTGGACCTGTAGAAATGTTAATAGTCTCCAACACAATAAATAGGTAATTATTTGCCATCGGGGAAAGTGGGAAAAGAAAAAGGCCGTATCATAAATACAGCAATTACCCCGGTAGTGGCCTCCCGGCCGGAGGATGGAAGGGTGAAATAAAAAAGAAACAGTTGAACTTCTCCAAGAGTGATTGAGAGCCACTGGGAGGTTTGCCCATTGTTTCCAAGGTGTCGATTAATTACGGCTCCCTAAGCTTCAAGGAGGGACTTCACATAATTCCAATCCCTTCTTTATGTTTCGCCGCTTCTTTCCCACTATATTCAAATAAATTGCTGCCGCAGCGCCTCACGCGGTTTCCGCCACACCGACGGGTATATTATCCTTCCCCACAATGGTTTAATTAGCAGGGCGGCATCGTTTCGATTGCTCACTTCACCTTTTCAGTTTGGACTTGGGGGCCACCCGATCTTGTCGAACGGAATGTGACCTTCAAGACGGTTTCAGTTTTTCCTTTTTTAGTGGGTAAGCTCTGATAATGACCAACGCACGTACCGAAACTGGGCATTATTTTTGAGACCCTACCGACATACCACAATAATGATACACTTTCTGAGTTGAAAGTGTTGTAAACGAATGTAGATCAATCAAATTTTTTTCTATAGTAGAAAAGAAGATAAATATTGATTCTATGCAGTTTTTGATTGAGGAGAAAAAGCAGCAGGCATTCTGAAACGATTCCTGAATCCTGAAGTATGCGCTTTTACACACACACACACACACACACACACACACACACACACACACACACACACACACACACACACACACACACACACACACACACACACACACACACATATATATATATATATATATATATATATATATATATATATATATATATATATATATATATGTATGTTCATTCCGGGCGATAACTCTCCTTAGGATTGAGATAAAAATCCCGTTCTTGCGCCAAAAAATCAAGCTTTCCAAAAGAAAAATGATTTCGTTGGCCAACAATTTTTGAGCACATTGAACTGGTCAAATTTCGGACCTCCAGAGTGAGGATAGCAACAAGATGAGAAATGAAAAGCAGTCCAATCTGGAAAATCACGGGATAACATTGTTTAATTATTATGGAATAATGAAATTCGAAGATGGTTGAAAAATATATTCAATACACTCAAGTAGTGGTTCAAGAGCTGTTGTTAGGTACTTCTTAAGTGAGTAGTACGTTGGTTCTTGTAGGATAAATACTTCACTGTTCAGTTATTGTACCGGTAACCTGGCATATTACTTGATTTTAATCTGGTAATTTCAGAGCCACCTCCTTTGTGCTTTCACAAACTCTTAGGGCCGGTTTCACCGAGTTTTCGGTCCTAGTTCAAAATGCAGTTTCAGTACTGATTTCACAACGGAAGTTCAAGGCTTATCTCCGATAAAACAGTGTTCAGCGTAGAACGCTCGATCTCGGTTGGGCGGGGGAGTAAACTCGGATCAATAATATTGTTGCTAGACTCCTCACTTATCAAGCCACCTACTAGAAATTTTGCCGAAATTCTCATGTCGTGTTTTTTGTTTAACTTTATTTATATGATTATTTTGCCGCGTGTTTATAATTTATCAAGTGATATTGGCAAGAGCTCTCGATCGGGTTTTTCCATCTATTTTTCCTCACTCCTCTAACAGAAACACAATATTAACAACCATTTGATTTCAAATGATGATAATAATAGACAAGATAAAAGAAAAGGTATATAAAGGTTATCGTGCGCGTCGGCAAGAGCTCCTTTTTTTTTTTTTTTTTTTTTTTTTTTTTTTTTTTTTTTTTTTTTTTTTTTTTTTTTTTTTTTTTAAGGTCCCAGTGTTTTTATTTTGACTAATCTCGATATTGCTAACAAGAATTGAATTCCTCAAGCAAATTACTTCCATCTTTCGCTTTTATTGTGAACCGAATGGGCGTCGATTTTTTTAGATTCGAGAATATCAAAATGTTTATGTATGAGGTCTAGGAGGTGCTCTTTCTCCGAGAGGAAGAACGCCGGTTCCTTGTTCCATCAATAAATATAAATAATCGCACAATTTCATCAATCAACACAAGAAGCACGAACCGAATATGCATTCGCGGGACCAAGTGAATGATAAGTAGGGGAAAAAAACCCCGACCTTCACGCTGCCGAGATGAGGCATCTCTTCTCGATGTCACCGGAACACCGGAAGTTCAACCTGGGATCTTGGATCAACGGTGGTTCAACTGGAGTTTTCAGAGATCAGAGTTCAGTGAAAACTCGTTCCTAGGAACTCAGTTCAATTTGGTGAAACCGAAATGAATTCAAACTGAGATCAATCCATGGTTTAGATTGAACTTGGACCCTGATAAACCGAGTTCACTTTTTTGTGTGAAAGTGGCCCTTAGAGATTCATGGGTGAGATGGGGGAGACCGACAAAGAAAGAACTCATGATGTGATTTCAAAAGAGAAGATTTATTTATTTATTGTATTTTGATTTTTTTACTTTTGTCAGTTTCTGCCCGTGTAAAGGAACCCTAAGCAAAATTCGTATTTTTCTACAACTATGGAACCTTTTTAATTTTCTCAATTTCTTTTGGTTTATTATATTCAATAATGAATCTTTGTAATTGACAAAGAAAAAACTACTTTTAATCCCCCCCCCCCCTCTCAAAATTAGTTGGTTTACGTTTCAAGATGCGCAGAATCCAAAAATCGAAAAAGAAAATCCGTCCGTCTGCCGTACGCCGTATGCCGTACGCCGTCCGAAGCTTTTCTCAATAAATATTGGACCAAACTTCAAGAAGTTTGACTTAAAAATCATTCATCGACCGGGGATATGCCAGTAACATTGGCATCGCGTTCGATCAACACTAAAGGGTAGAACCTAAGGGCTGAAATAATCAAAAATCGAGATCTTGAAATCTTTATATCAAACAGTAATGATTTTTTGAGTTCCATTTATGGGTATCCGCCCAAAGAATCGAACGAAACCACCCCGGTCGCTATGCGTTTATTCCTTTGCTTTCCATAAGGGCTAAAGCATCGACAAGAAAAAAAATACATCAACTCGGGAGTGAATCGTAACCGATAAAACATATCTAGCCTTGAAAAATATAACAATTGCGTCAGATGGTAATGTAATTCCAACAGAATTCTGACTTCCCGAAATCTAGTTTATTATAACTTTGTATCATGTTGGGCTTCTGAAGCGTTGGTAGGTAATCACCTACTTCAATTATATTAATTTATTGT
The DNA here is from genome assembly GCA_030762985.1 of Adelphocoris suturalis. NCBI lineage: Eukaryota > Metazoa > Arthropoda > Insecta > Hemiptera > Miridae > Adelphocoris > Adelphocoris suturalis. The sequence goes on from CM061045.1 coordinate 37,078,861, forward strand.
AAAAAAAAAAAAATAAATAAATAAATAAATAAATATTTCAATAAAAAAAAAAAAAAAAAAAAAATTGATTAGTAAATACTTAGGAATTACTCTTAATTAACTTGTTATTTCTATTCCAACAACAGAAGGTAATAATTACTTCTGAGTACGTTTTAGCCAATTTTCTAAGAAAATTGAACTATTGCAATGAATCCAAAATTTCCTTCATGGAAATTCGTTTTGAAATTTCTTGAGTTTAAAACTTTTTAATTCTGTATGTAGAATTTGATCAAAAAGTGTTGGTTCTTTTCAATTTACGCTCAAACAGAGGCTCGTTGAAACTTCTTGGATGTCTAAGCGTTAGTCTTTCTGAGTCACCTGGATATTTTATATTGCTATAATATTCTCAGTTCTCTTGTTATTCTGATCAGCTTCGTGAAGTTGTGGGGTCTTGAGCTGTAAAGGTGTCAATCCTTTTGAGAGGTACGACGGCAAGTTTTGATGGTATACTAGATATATACGGGGCTTAATAATAATTATAGAACAATGATCTGCGTAGAAGGGGTATCTAATACAGAAATAATAAACCTAAGTATAATAATTTGCAGCGATTTTTTTTCAGTTTATTATTTTTTTTTTCTTCAGACATTTGTACACCCATATAAATTCTCAGGTCGGGAATGGGTACCGAAGATCTAAGAGCCAGACTCTTCTAAGAGCTAGTTGTCACAGACCAAGTTTAGGTATTTGTCTTTAGTTAGGCAGACCACTTCATAGTGGCCGCATGAAAATATTGTCATGGTTGCATAGATAACTTTTTTATGACCTTCAGAGTGTTGAGACAAATAGAAATATATAATTAGCTTTGTTTAAAGTATTGCAATGGTGCTTGTTGACAACTCTTGCACCCGCCTCACTGCAGCATCGGAACTTGGCAATTTCTGAGGACAGTTGCACCGAAGAAAATAACCGTCATTTCGGTCAAGTGTAGGAGCACTTAATTGTCTGAATCACCCACGAAACGAAGAATAAGGCCAGAGGGGAAGACTGGACAAATCACCGTGTCCAAGGAGGGAATCCGATGTCGAAGCGCATTGCGGTGCTGATAAGAGAAAGTAAGAAGTGACCACTTCTGTTTTGCCCGGAAGAGCCGGGAAAAGGCTCCGTCGAAACCGAGATAAGAGGCCCGAAGGGAGGATATAAACCCAATAACTGCCCACTATCAACTCCTTATCGGCTACAATATGTCAGAGGCCGGGAGCTAAACGCCCTTCCCGACCCCCTCCGACATATTCTGCTGCCAATTACTCACATCCCTATCAATCATTCGTATCGATAATTTATTTTCGGGCCCAGTCTCCCCGGGGAGCCGCTTTCGGATCGGCGGCCGAACAGGGGCAGAGTCGACCATTGAATGCCTGATCGGTTAAGGATACTACTGTTAGATCCTATCGGACCCCTCCGAACTTTTATGAACATACCCAGAAGCGCAGAAAGGGTCGGGGGAGTCACGGACAGTTGGTCGCCAATTTTGAGAAAACGTCCACCGTCCGTTCTGTTGTCACTTGACCGCTTTATTTGCGCTACTGTCACGCCCGACAACTTAACTATCTATGACATGAACGAGGAGTAGCTCTCTTATTGATAGCAGAACCTTGATAACGTAATTTCTCGACGGATTGCGTGCAAACATTTAAAATTAGTGTATTACGCCTAATTTTCGAAAATAGGCGTGGGTGAGGGGAAGAGCTATTGGTGAAGAGGAATTGGCTATTTGAGCATTGATGGGTGATGAGTTTTTCGCGCTAACAGTATAATGACGTTCAAGTTAGAACAGTTAAAAATTGCCAATAATAAATTCAGTTCAATTTTATTAAAGCAGTATGTAGATCATTTTAGGCCCACTTAAAGCACCACTTTAAGTTGATGACCGAAAACGGTGCTGAGAGCTACTAGAATGCTATAAAACAAAATGGGAATCCCAAAGTTAGGAGGGTAGGGGAGGGGGAAAGGCTCCCAAAGACTAAGTTTACTTTAGCTTGAGATGAAGAACATGAGAAGGAGAAACCAGCTTCTGCTATGGCTACAATGGAGCACTGGGAGCACATGATAGTTCTCTACCAAGGACCACACGGCTTGCAGCAATGGTGGCCACACCCATGAATCCCACGATACTGTCAAACCTCCAGTATGGATAGGGGGTTATCCTATGACCAAACCCTCCTCATCTGGACTTGACCAAGGAGACTGACCTACACTTTTCAGGTTTTTCCACCATACCATTACTAGCTGCTCAACAAAAGCTCACAGTTCTGTGATCGATTAATCACTAAAAATGGCCCAAAACTGCTAAAAATCGTTTTTTTTTGCAGAACTCCCTGAGTAGGATTTAGCTGAGATTCACTCGCAGCTTATAGAATTATTTAGAATTGATTAAAATACGAGTAGGTATGCATGAAAAACATCAGTTTGTTCAAACTTCAGGGTTCGATTGTAGAGCTCATTACTGAATGAAAGTTCCTCTTAAACGTGTTGGTTTATTATTTTCATAATGTACCTTTGTGATTGACCAAGAAAAAATTTTTATTCGAAACCATGCCTCTATTTTCGCGACCTAAGCTTCTCTCAGCACTAGCAGTGAGGCTGCATTTAGAACTGATAGATACAGGCGTTTAGAGTTGTTTATGCTTTTCGACTTCCTGTATATATAATGGAACACACAAAGGTTATTGCAGGGTTTATTAGCATCAGGGCCGGCCTAAGACGAAAATTGCAAGTGTGCAAAGACACATTTTATGCCCCAACCGGGGGATATGGAATACCCCCCAGGTAAAATGGGGGTCCTGCTCCCCCCCTCCCCACGGAAAATTTTGAAATTTAAGGTCTAAAAACACAGCTTTTGTGCACTTTTGCGCCTTTTAGAACATTAAATTTATGTCAGGTTCAATAGGTACTCTTTCTTGTACCTTAAACCACTATTATGATTGAAACAAAGTTCTGTCTAGTTTAAATATTTCTGACCAAAATTTATATCAATTTCTAAGAATTTGTCAAATTTTGTTTTATACCAAAATTTGCCAATTTTATGCCCCTCTAAAATGTACGAGTGTGCGGCTACATACTTTGCACACACCTCAGGCCGGCCCTGATTAGCATAATAAATGAGTTAATACATTTGAAAAATAAAGGAATAAATCCATAATTAATTTAAAATAAATATATATTCCAGTCGGAAAAAAGAATTTCATGTTTCGAAACACGCATGGGATGAAATTGGAACTTCACCAAATTTGTAAGACCAACCGGAGCAAAAACCGTCGAAATTTACTCGATTAAGGCGGAAAAAAACCATAGCGGGAAACACTTTTTTTTTTTTTTTTGTCATTTCCCGCATTCTTTCGCTGATCCCGGGAAGACAGGATCTTCCAGCGATTTTGATGGCACCATCGTGTTCTACGGGTCCTGGAACGTAACGTTGTCACTGACATACGAAGTGTTCTCGATCAAATTTTGATTTGGCAGGGGATAGAAGATCGAGCGCTAGGGCACAGAACTCGCATTAAAAGGGGATCCCACCCTCCTCCCACCGTCCAGGCCATGGTTCGGGCGGGATTGGAAAATTTTAAAATCGGTTATGCCCCCTTTCGGAAAAATCCTAGAAGATCCCATCACTCGTAGATCCCCACCACTCAGCCATTTGGCCGTGCATAGCATGACCAGACATACGGACAGACAAACAAATGGAGTTTCATATTTTTATAACTAGCCGCTCCGGCTCGCCTCCACGTCCAGCCCCCCCGGCAAGCCCCCCCCCCGGCCCCCCTGTTGAGTTATATTACAATAAATTGAAGCATGTTGGGAATGTTGCTCGCTCAGTATGGCGGTATATATGCGATGGTCTTTGCTGTTGAGTGGGACATGTGTGCAATAATTTGCTGCGTTTTCTATGTAGGACCTTGAACAATTTATTAGGTTCAGTAAAGATAGGTCACTCATCTGCATAGTAAGACAATCCAATTAAGATTATATACCACGAAAAGAATAAACAAAAAATAAAATCTTATAAAAGGGGCAAAATGAAAATAATAAATTGCTGTGTAATAATTTACTGCGTTTTCTATGTGGGACCACGAAAAGTTTATTGGGCTTAATAAAGATAGGCCATTTATCTGTGTAGATCGGCTATCCAATAAAGATCATGTGGAACCACGAAATGTTTAGTTTGAAGAACATTACAGTACTAACAGAACTGCCAGATGTTAAATTTTTGTACGTGAAGAAGCTATACTGCCCACTTAACCTGGCAGAGATAGAGATTATGCACGCCGTTCAACCTGTCATGATCAAATATAGGGAAATAACTCTAGAATTAATATTTTAGTGTAGAGATGAATAGTTTATTTCTCTAAATCCCCCCCCCCCCCCCCCCAAAGTCGTATTCAAATTTTTTGAAAATTTGAAATTTCGCCTTCATCTCAACTTGTAAAAATGACTCATGAATAAGGCATCCCTTAAGCTATTTTTAGATCAGATTGAAAATGACGGATCTAATCGACCAAAACGAGGTCTATATTCGTGAGGTTGAATGACCAGTCTAGACTTGAGTTTTTTTAGGTGTTCAATCACAACGTTTCAACCCAGGAGCTGGGTCCTATTCATGTGAATGATTGATGTACTGGATCTTCCAAGTCAGATGTAAAAACTTTTGATAAGTATTGAACACACGTGTTGTTGGTGAAGCCAGTTGATATACAATTGTCAACAGTTGACATACAATCATTGTATGTCAACTGGGTTGAAACGTTGTGATTAAACACCTAAAAAAAAAACTCAAGACTAGACTGGTCATTCAACCTCACGATATATATATATATATATATATATATATATATATATATATATATATATATATATATATATATATATATACATTCACTGATAAACCATCCTCGCGAAACGTCTGACGTAAGTTCAACCTTGTTCCCTTCGTGTAATCATTCTATGACCAGAAAACTGTATGTATATATATTTAGTTTTTTGAACCCTCAATAAATCATTTCAGATTGGATTCTCACTCATATATTGGTGGAGTTCCACAAAATTCTTCTAAACCGAATATATAACTTTCTTTTGACCTTTCGGCCTGCTAAGAATAAATGGATCAAACGCGAGCTGAAGAGTTTTGGGTGGAGAGACAGCTATTTTGACATAGCGGGTTGAGGACCCCCTTTCTATTAGGACCTCAACACGTGCCATTAAGCAATATCCGATTTGGACCCTCACTTTGCAAAGCTGTCTAAAACTGAGTTCCCCTCACAAGACGAAGAATCTCATCTTGAGATATCTAAATCAACGTTGTCACGAGCCTCAGCTCTAGTAGTTTAACCAAGGGTATAAGACATGCATTATTTTTCCTGATTCTGAATAGTAAATTGTACCTGATAATTTACTAGGTATCTAAAAACTGTTCCTAACAATGTTCTTAAAATCTACGTGGTAAGAAATAGTTAAGAGTAAAACAATATCTTATTTTCCATGATCGAATTTTCAGCGTTTCCCGAACATATTTGATTGTGAGATTTTCTATAGGTACATACCTACATGCAAATGAGCGTAATCCACGTATTCATTTTATATTTTTAAATGAAAATAGATTCCATTCTAAGAAATTCGATACCATCCGCACTTTTCTACGTTGAGTAGTTTTCTTTCTACGATTTTTCAAAGTTTGCACTGGTGACTTCACAGTGATAGGCAGGGAGGGTCCCGCCCAGATGGGAGGAAAAAATATAAAACTAACCGTTTGAGATTTTTTGTCGTTTTTCATCATTTTAAGTAATTTTTTTTAGCACATTTTTGAAATTTGAGCAATTTAAAGTGCTTAAAAAGTGCAGGTCAACAAGCGAATCCCTTCATCTTGACTTTCTAGAGCAAGAAGGGATTTCTTGTTTCAACCTTGAGGAGAGTTATCGTGCTCATTTTATATTTTTAAATGAAAATAGATTCCATTCTAAGAAATTTGACACCATGCCCACTTTCTTTACGTTGAGTAGTTTTCTTTCTACGATTTTTCAAAGTGTGCACTGGTGACGTCACAGTGATAGGCAGGGAGGGTCCCGCCCAGATGGGAGGAAAAAATATAAAACTAACCGTTTGAGATTTTTTGTCGTTTTTCATCATTTTAAGTAATTTTTTTTAGCTCATTTTTGAAATTTGAGCAATTTAAAGTGCTTAAAAAGTGCAGGTCAACAAGCGAATCCCTTCATCTTGACTTTCTAGAGCAAGAAGGGATTTCTTGTTTCAACCTTGAGGAGAGTTATCGTCTGTAATGACACACACACACACACACACACACACACACACACACACACACACACCACGCACGCACGCACGCACGCACGCACGCACGCACACACACACTTTTTTTTTTTTTTTTTTTTTTTTTTTTTTTTTTTTTTTTTTTTTTTTTTTTTTTTTTTTTTTTTTTTTTTTTTTTACAAAACTCCCCTCAAAGGCGGAGGGGGCACACCATTAAATTGTAAAATAAAAAAATAAAATTAAAAAGTGGGGAGGACGCCCACGTTTACCCGACGCCGGCTCTAGGGATATGGGAGGTTTCAGGACGAGGAGGAAGAATGGGATGAAAGGAAGTGCCCCTATAAAACGACCACCAGTTCAAGTAAGAACCCCTCAGTACGCGGGTGGTGATACCACGGAGTACTCCCGCCGAGATGCCCAACTCGAGTAACTCCGTGGCGCTTTTCCCGCACCACACCCCGCGCCATGACAAGGTCGCAGCCATGACCTTGAAAATTGTTAAAATCCAGGAATCGTTTCAGAATGCCACAAAACGGATTTCAATGATGATCGTTTTCAAAAATTTTGATTTTAAAATTTTCAGAGCCATTGCAATAGCTTAATTTGCTACAAAAATTCTCTAAAAAAACGTTCATAAAATAGTTTTGTCTGCATCTACAAAGGGATTATCGATTAACATCATTATCATTATTGCATACAGGGTCCCAGGAAGGTCGTTTTCAACTCCGCTGCGCCGAAACCGAGGAACCTGTCGAAGATAGTTCACTAGTTTTTGTCAATGATTGATCCATTGGTCACATATTTGAATGATCTGCAACGGCATCAATCATAAGATCGGCCAAGTTGGGTGGGCAGTATAGCTTCCTCACATTTTGTAATATGGATATATAGAATTAGTTGAAGAACAAAATATGAGTCAACGTTATAAGAAATTAATGTTTGTGCATGCGCACAGACTACTATTAATCCAACGGCAATGGAAATTCTAGAAGATCGTCTAGGAGCTGGACCGCACAATCCATGATAATTTCATGAAAATTGGTCGATTAGTCTCGTAGTCTGATATGTGTCGGTCAATTTTAGTTTTGCACATGCGTTATAGTTACCTATTACTCCACCAATCGCGATATAATTCATATGGAATTTTCCTGGAATATATACCCATCTACTCCTCGAGTTTGAAGGAAACCATACCAATAGATAATAGCTTGATAAGAAATAGACGTTATAAGAAATTAACTTTTGCTTATGCGCACACACTACTTTTATGTGACGACAATAAAATTATAGGGGACCGTCTAGATTCTATGCCGCAAAATCCCGTGAAATTTCTTCAAAATCGGACTGTAACACAATGATCGAGAATGGCTATGGGTGGCATAAACAAAATATAGGTATATTCAGTACTACAATCATATCCATGCAATTTAACCAAGTTTCTTACATTTGATGCAAATTATTGATATCTTCCCTCTCATTTACGTGGTAGCCAACCTTGACGTAGTTGATAAATTTGTTCGTCAGGGAGGACTTTTAATGTAGACTAACCGCTAAAGATGAGGAGGTCCCAAGTTAAGTTAGTTACGTCCGCATCGCTCCATGTTTTCGCCTAAGAGCTACTCCGGCCAGCTGCGTAGGCATATGCCAAAGCTCTATTGCCGAGTAATGCGAAAGTGTATCAACTCCGGCACCTAATTGAAGCGAAAGGAACGTGCGGGACGACGTTGAATAAACCAAGTTCCGCTGGTTCCTGCCAACCTAAACTGCTCGATAGCTCCTCGAAAGAGAGTCGAGGAAAGGAGGTAGGTACCTACATATAACAGGAGAGCATGCGATCCCAGGAACACGAGCTGGGGACAGAAGCGGAGCAAAGTTTTTGACAAGGCCCTCGATAATGCTGCCGGCTGTCTTCTACCGCTTATCACAATAAAAAAGTGGAATGTAAACGCGAATAAAAGTTAACGGAAAGGCTTTCACAAAAGACCCCATTCGCCGTGTCCCCCGTCTCCGTTGTAAATGATGGGCCGTGTAGTTTAGGTAAATTAGTTGAGAGTTTTGAATTCATCGTCTCATCGCATGTGCTGCCGAGGGTTACGATTACGAAAAGGTCGAAAAGGGGGTTAAGAAAAACCCGTGATAAATAAAACCAGTCAAAGGAACCGGGGGATGCACACTGGTAATTTCTCTCCCCATTTGACGCAGCTGAGTCGTCCTAAACGCAGAGCCCGTGACACGAATAAAAAACAAAATAACGCGACCCCACCAACCACACCAGTCGATCCCCTTTCTCTAAAATAACCAGAAATAAGGCGATTTCCTCTCGTTGGTCAGCTTCCCCTGTTAACCTTTTCTTATTGAAATATCGCAACAGCCCCTAGCGTCTCGCTTATTTTCCGGACAAGTGCAGTTGAATAATGATGCTTGTTTCCCTTCCTATGTGACTTGAGCAGTAATCTTGGCTTATATTCTTCTGTAGACTTCATGGAATTTCTAGGGGAGATGTTTGTGCACGATCTACAAAACGTAGCTGTACCTAGGCTGTATCTTTTCATTTTTGGTGTAAATAACGAAGTGGCTCTTCTAGAATTTCCGAACGCTGAGATGTATGTATTTGCGAATGATACCGCGGGTTAGTTGAAGGTGACTCGTGGGAGAATGTATAATAACCGATGCAATCCTACCGATCAACGTGATGAGAAAATGGTACTATAACAGCTACCTTATTTTGAACACAAAAAAAGTTCAAATAATAGTGATGGAGGAATCAAATCATTTGTCAATGAAAAAAATTTAGGTATCATTTTACCTAAGTACATGTAAACCGATGTCGGCAATCCCTATGGCGCAATCAGCACGTAGTCTTGCATAAGTATTTCGTATAAGTATCTAGGCTAATTTTTGACGAAGTCTTAAATGAAACACCCATGTTGACTATACTCACGATAAGATTAAGAAAATTGTGTATTCTGGTACATTAAGCACACACTCCCGATAAGTACGGTAAAACTGATTTATAACTGTAGGTATGCTACAATGCATGCTCCAATGTGGCATAATTGCTTAAAGAGTGGGATGAAGGGGGGGGGGGGTTATTCCACTCATGTAAATAAATTACAAGTAGCCTGAAAACCATAATAAAAATAACGTTGCCCAACCTCCTAGGATGCCATTGCAAAAAGCAATATGGCCAAGGCAATAAGGATTGAGGTGTATCAATAATAGATAAGCTATTTATCAAAAGGCAATAAATTATATAGGTATTAGGAATCTACTTTTGCAATTCCTCAAAGATCGACAAATGATGGACTCGCATTGTAATCTACATTCTTTTCACTCATTTAACCCTGCATCATCTCATTGTTTTTCTGTTGTTTTGGTTTGCCCGAATTATAAATAAATGAGTAAATAAATAACGAATATTGTGGTACTACGCAAGTTATTTCTATTATTAAACTTCAGTTGATTGTTTAAATAACCAATGTTAATATTAATCGATCATACCATTTTAAGTTATTATCAACGCAAAAAATTGAAAGTTTTGTTCACCTTGAAACACGGAGGGATTAATACTGTTCTAATTTACTAAAAATAATCATTTATATTTTCTGTCATTAATCAAAACTAAATAATAATAAATTTATAGGAAATCCGAGTAGGTACCCGAAACACTGGTGACGCCAGACCAATTGTTAACGGTGTTTCTCCTATTTATAGATTGAGGAGTTATGATAATGGTGAACAGGATCAACCTGCAACATGCGAACTAAGCATAAAACTTCCAACATTCTGGCCACAAAAGTCAAACATCTGGTTCGCTCAAGTTGAGGTCTGATTCAAATTGAAAAGGATCACTTCCGAATCAGTAAGATTTGACGACCTGTTGGCACAACTTGATAATGCGTACGTTGAGAACATTTATGCCCTTGGGGATTCTACTGCACGTGACAAATATACTCAAGCTGGAAGTAGATTAATATCTATTTACTAGGAAAGTGAAGAGTTTGCAAATAAAAAAGCTAACTAAATGTTCAGAGCTAGGTGCGTTCAAGTAATTTATATTATTTATCTTCAGTTTATTTCATAAATACCCAATTCGAAAATTAATCAATCCTACGATTTGAAGTTATCAACAACGTCAAAAAATAAAAAGTTTAGTTCACCTTAAAACACAAAGTTATTAATAGTGTTCTACTTTACTAAAAATTGGTGACCATTTATATTTTATGGCATCAAAGCTCTTGAGTAAATTTGTAGGAAATCGGAGTGGGTAGCCGAAAAATATTAAATATTAATATACTAATGAGATTTTTTATGAAATGATAAATTTATTTTCAACTAGGGGGCCACCCTCTGCAGGATATGCCTGCCAACCCCTGCCATTGGGGCTTGACAGGCTGACCATTGCGCTCTCACGCCAATCAGTATCTAATAATTGTTTAATAATAATCTAATCTAATTTATACTGCCCACCTCCTTGGCAGATTTATACTGCCCACCCCGTGGGCGAGATTTATTCGGAGAGAGCGCTCATTGCGGTCTGACGGGCTGCAGGTGGCGGCGGGAGCGCAGACAAAGACAGGAACCTTTCAAGTAGGAGGCGGGCGAAGCAGGTCACGAAAATCCTTCTCTTCAAACGAACTGGGGCCACCCTTTTATCTAACCACTTTTTTGTCACACTTTCGCAATTTAAACGAATATTGTTTGAAATTTTTGAAAAAACTAAGAGTTTTCTGTTGATAAGGAGATCCAGGGTTTCAATTTCAGTACCAATATGTTAGTACCAATGTTGCGTCTGTGTTCACAGCAGAGCTGTGGGCAGTGACGCTTGCTGTTCGACACTTCCACCTATCGGGAGTTGGAAGTTATGTGATCTGTAGTGACTCAATCAGGACCATCGAGGCGATTAGGGTCACATATTCTTTCTTTTATCTGCCAGTGGAGTCCATGATGGCAATCCGTTTAGTGACGGACGGTCAGCATGGCACCCCTTAGAATCGTACCCGTTTCAGTGTCCTTTTGACACCCCTGTTTGATTGTCTTTAATGAACCTTCCGGTTGAGACGCAGCTTAAATTCTAATATATATATATATTAGAATTTAAGCGTGTTAGGGACATGATTTTCGAAAACTTGAGAATTGATATGGATATCGTTGAGTTGAGTCCCTATAAACAATCTTATCAAAACGGCAAGTTTTATTGTCGGTTGCTCCATCATAGAACCACTTTTCTACGTAATTTCTTAGTAGGAAAAATGTAATATTCCAAGGCCTCTGTAGCGAGTTAAGGCGTAATATTTATTTATTCATTTATTTAAACATACAAAAAGCTAAAGCCCAATTGCAGTAACTATATATGTACACTAAGCTCGAAAAAATACAATAAAAGATGTAGTGGTTGCGGTGCATGTGAGTTAAGTGAGTCCAGCAAATTTTAAAATTGAAATTGGATTTGACTTGTTTTGAACCTTACATAATAAACCCTAGAGAGATATCCCCGGTGCTTTCACCCTGTCGAATGTTGAAGGATTTTTGCCCCGGAATGTGAATCACTGTGGAGCATGTAGGAGGTTCTGACCCGGTGCCGAGCCGAGGTCCCGTTGGACAAAGATAGAGGGATCTTTAGATCTGGAGTGCAGAATAATTCCAGAGGAATAAAACGGAATGGTGAAGGTTGTGCGAGGAATAAATTAACGACAGAATTCGGCTAAAGAATGCGTGAAGCCAGTACTTCGAGCACTTCAAGTATTAGTAGTGAAATACACCCTCAATGAGAGAAGCCACCCGGGTGGCGTGAACGGCCGGTGGCACGATATGGTTCGAACGGCTTTTTTGTCTGGTCAATCGTGCTAGGCTGACTTCTTCTCCTACATTGGTACAGCTACCTATACTAGTTAGTCGAACCACAACAAATGTGAACAAGGAACATGCATGTCCAAAAAATATTTTTGGAAAATAATTTAAAACAAATTATGTAAGCACAAATAATATTCCTCAATTTTATACACGATTTACAGTATATCATTTATTACATAGCAAACTGGGGGAAAACAAGTTAAAACATCTATAAGGGAAGCCAAATGATTCATATTTATCTGCATTCGCGTGATCGGGCTATTCATGGTGGGGTATATTATAGGGAGGAACCCATAGGTGGGCGAGTGACAGCAGGAATAGGCTATCCACAGTCCCACCGAATAATTAAACTACGAATGTGGAATCTAATAACAGGCGCCTCGTATCCATCAACGCCTGCCTATCCATTCAACCCCCTCAGCCTCTCGTAATCAATTTAACGTATGACAACTCCGTTCTGTGTACCGAAAAACCGTAAAAATCTATTTCGGATACTTTCTATATAAATTATGATAAATGATTTAATTTTTTCAGAAACTTGTACTTTTCTGTTATACGCCCGCCACCTCAGATTCGGTTTTACGCCCGCCAAGCATCACTTATCGCTTCTCATCCATTTGACCTTTGATCAAAGTTTATGTCGTACAAACTATGATGTGCATAGTTTGGTGATATGGTTGCTCGCGATAAGTACCGACACTTCCGCATCTAGGTATAACACAATCACAAATACTTACCAAAACCTAGCTAAGAATGACTGTTACGGCAGTAAATACACTTTGATCGCAGGTCAAAAGGTTGAGAAGCAAGAAGTGATGCCTGGAGGGCGTAAAACATTTGAGGTGGCGGGCGTCTATCAGAAGTACCCAAAAACTAATTTGATAGGTTCTTATTAGAATAAGTGAGGTAGCAATACTACGTACTTAGCAGTTATTATTTTTTGAATGATATTTCTTATTGCTTTTGGATTTACTTCAGATTAATTTCGGTTATCTTCCGTGTCCATGGTATGTTTCTTGAAGCTCATACAATGTGAACCATTGTACTCTTGAAAGTTCAGCCAGAGAGGGTGAATGCCACCGAGATAGCGATCGTGTGTGTAGACTGAGGTGAGGAGCGGGGGACATATAATGGCAATGAATCACGGAGAGTAGAGATGAGTGATGAACGATGAAGGAGTTTTGTTGTGAGAAGATGCGGCAACTTAAGTGATGTTAATGTATTTGTGCGAGGGAGGGGAGGATGAGTAAGAATGCAGAGATCCGAGTGATAACCCGAACGTCTCATGGGGCCAATATTGATTCAGACGGCCTCTTCTCATCCTGCCACCCTCCGTATCCTGCAGGTCGTGTGCCGGTGTGCGGGGGTGCAGCGCCTGATGAGACTAGTTGGGGTCAGGGGCCAACGCTGTCAGGATGTGATCCGCAGTGAGGTCGGTTGTGTCGGTGGTGTAGGCGAGGGGAGGGCAGCTCCGAAGACCGGATTACTTAGGATTACACAAAACCGAACCACTGCTGCTCTATTGACTCCTTCCGCTTTTCCCATTTCGTCCACCCTCATTTCCACGCATTGACTCTCCCAGCCAGTCAACATCCGGCTTTCAACAGAATTTGGGTCAAAAACGGAAATGGGTCTGCCTTCACCCCCACCCCAGGGTCAAGGGGTCTTTCAGTTCAAATGCAGTACACGCATCATTCAAAGAGCGCAATCTGCAAACAGCTCAGAGGACACTTAAAAAAAAAAAAAAAAAAAAAAAACTCATTTGGCAGTAAAAACAGAAAACCCGTATTTACAGTGGTGTACGGAAGTTGTGTACCTAGTTTACAGTTACTACTAATAAATAAATCTGATTACTAGTAATGTTCGTAAGAATCAACATCAATTTGTTAAGCATCAATTACTGAGGACCTCTGGTCTCTTTGAAGACTGAATTGTTGAGGCTCAGAGACCAGGTAGGCCGTATTGAAAATTATGATAGCACCTACCTGCAGGATCTGGCGATCTGGCGAGGCCGGCTGTTGAAGCTTGGTGGCTTGGATGACGAGGTCACAGCCTATACGTGTGGATGTACCTGTAACGCATGCGTTACTTTACAATATGTTTAACAAAGTAAATGAACTATGAATGTACGCAAACCCATCTCAAAACGGAAGTTCGGGAAGAACATTGTTTATTTCCACGAAAAAATTAAAAGATACAATGTTAAATCATGATTATGATAAAATTCTAAATAAAAACTCTATATTCTAATTATCCATGTAAAAAAAAAAAAAACGAATGCGAATAAAATTTTTATTCTATTCTATTTTGCCAAACCTAGCTGCTCACCGATTTTCTTGACATGATTAAATGGGGCTATTGCAAAGTGGATGGATAAAACAAAAGTCTTTACCAGCTTCCTTTGCGTGACGATCAGTTTCCTCATTCCCAATGCTACTCTGATGTGAACGAGTCCGTCTGATCCCGATTTTCCCAGATCGTGCACTGCCTAATAGCTACAAACCACGCCTCACGTCCTGCGCATTTCTAGTGTGTATATCTTTCTTCCTCAGAGGATCCAGGGATAGCTGACTGTCAATCCAAATAATCAGGCAATTTCGAACATTGTGAATGACTCTGGAAGATCAGTACCAATCCATATAGCTAGTTCCATGTTCCCGATTGGTGTACCAACAACCAGGTTGAGCTCCTTCCTATAGTACGCTTTGTATTATAGGGCCCTGGTCAGTGAGCCCAGTGCATACTAACTTTGACTTTGTATAGAGTGGTCATTTCGAATGAACTCCGAGATATATGCTAAAAACCAAAATTTCGATGTTCCAGGCTAAATTCTTGTATGTGTGTATGAATTGTATTCCTCAGATTCGTGTTCAGCTACCCTAACAAAAAAGAAACCGCCGCAAGTAAATTTATGTTAAAACGTCCCTGGTCAAAGTCTAAAATGACTGGACTGTAATCTGGTCAGAGAAGTGTGTCTAGACTTACTACAGATCGAAAACTGGAAATATAGATGATTCAAATAGAAAAAGATAAACGGAATATCCTATTAGACAAATTAAACGACAGATTCACAACGACCAGCACAACGTCTCCTTAAAAGAGATATTTGATAGTTAAGCGCCGACCCAGGCGAATGTCACCACGTTGCGTGGGTCGGTGACGTACCGTCCCGGCGAATCTCGTCTGTCGCGCGATACTGCGATAACAAAGAGATGAACAAGGCGACGCAGACCATCAAAAGCCGGGAGTGAACCGTCTTAGAAGACGGGGGCACATGTGACAAGTCAGTTGGGCAAATAGCCGATAGAGAATGTTGATAAAAGTTGAGGGCCGAAGAGGCGGGGACAGGATGTGTACACAAGGGCTAAGAAGCCGAGCCGTGGAAAAGAAACCTATTATGAGGGGACTATAGAAAAGGAGCGAGCCGCGTTTTGTTTGGCCACTCTACGCCTTTCCTTTCCTTACAAGTAGCCTATTTAAGGAGACCCCCGCGACCCGGGTCTAAGGGGCCCTTCAGAGGGCCGACCCCCGCGCCACCCCCGCGCTTCCCTCTCACGGCTTCTCAAGGATATAATTGCGCTGCCCGCGGTGCCGACCTCCTGGACCGCTATTCCCATTGTCCCTTTCCGGGATTGCGGATATTATTTCACTCCTTCGACCCGCGAAATGTCCGTTTCCTTTTTAGACGCCAACCCCAATTAGCGACACCTCCGTCATCGCGGATGGCGGAGTTCATCTGCATTAATGGATTACTCCTGGCCCCATCTTCCACCCGCTATGAATATTTTACCACAACTTCCCTCCTATTCACTTCCACTTCTCCTTTTAAACACTTCTCTTCTTCAGTACCCACCTTTTCATAATACAACTTCTGATGTTACAAGGGTCTCCGACCAAACTCATCTGAATTCAACCCAATCTAAGGTTTCATCATCACACGCCGCCTTCAAGAATTATGAACCACCATAATGGTACACGATTGGGCGATCACGGGACCTACCTATTATACTGTAAAATCGAAAAGAAATATTTAAGAAATAAAAGGACTGCCAAGGTCGTAATGCCAAAAACTCAAAATCAAAATTGAACTCCTACACAACCTACCCTCACTATATCAAGTGAAGAGGAATAAAAAAAGTTGCAGTCATACAGCATGATTGTATGAGTGAATTTTCGTAAATTATCGTATTGTTTAATGTGAAATTGTTTTGAAATTTGAGATTTTTGAGTGCAAAGAAATATTTAACTATTAATTTTATAACAAATAACGTATTTTAAATAATAATCTGCCATTCAAAAAGAGACGTGCTTCAATCCTGCACTCATACAAAATCATGTGCGATTACATAGATACGGAGCGCATTACCATCCT
The DNA here is from genome assembly GCA_030762985.1 of Adelphocoris suturalis. NCBI lineage: Eukaryota > Metazoa > Arthropoda > Insecta > Hemiptera > Miridae > Adelphocoris > Adelphocoris suturalis. The sequence goes on from CM061045.1 coordinate 37,095,383, forward strand.
CGTATAGCACCATGTATTTGGAGCTCCACCAAAGCATGAATAGCGAGCTTTATTTGTCGCTTGAAGTGCCGATTATCTATAAGAGAATGATTGCCCTAGTCAGGTTGGCCCATAAAAAGGATCTTTAGATGCAGCAGTGGCAGGGACATAATAAGTATAGTCTCAGGAATGTATTTCATGCAACATGAAGGTGGGGGAACCTGTGTTACACATTCTTGGTCAATGTCCACAGCTATCAATTTACAGGCTTAAGTACCTAGGGAACCAAAACCTTTATAGTCTGCCTGATTACTGACAACTTAATCTTACATATATTAATCTTGACAACGAATATGTTGATTATTTCTTTAATTGTGTTTTATTTGTATTATTATATCATT
>CM061045.1:37100762-37145762 GCA_030762985.1 Adelphocoris suturalis
TGTCGCCTTATCTCACTAGAATAATTATACTACCTTTTCAAACTACCTTCTAGTTAGTACTCTTTATAGTTAAAATTTAGGACAACGGAAATATTTTTAAATGTATATATACCTACGAATTGTACATAATATGAGACAATGAATATCACATACCGCTAGGTACATTAATTTTGATTGATACATTTTATATTAGTAGAGATGTATTATGAAAGTCGAAGAGAAGTGACGCTCGCAGAATCAAGCTGCGCTCATGCGACATATCTGTAAACTAATCAAAACCTGATCAGGTTATCCGAGGAGAGGTTTTGAATATAATATAAGCACTATGGAGGGCTATTGCTCTGATTGCAACGCTGTTTTCTAGGCACAAGCCACTAGCCACTAGCGTCTCACTAGTTTGTAAAACATCACGTATTTCACACACACACACACAAACACACACACACACACACACACACACACACACACACACACTTTTTTTTTTTACAAAACTCCCCTCAAAGGCGGAGGGGGCACACCATTAAATTGAATAAATAAATAAATAAAATAAAAAAGTGGGGAGGACGCCCAGGTTTACCCGACGCCGGCTCTAGGGATAAGGGAAGTTGTAGGACGAGGAGGAAGAATGGGATGAAAGGATGTGCCCCTATAAAATGACCACCAGTTCAAGTAAGAACCCCTCAGGACGCGGGTGGTGATACCACGGAGTACTCCTGCCGAGATGCCCAACTCGAGTAACTCCGTGGCGCTTTTCCCGCACCACACCCCGCGCCATGACACGGTCGCGGCCATGACCTTGATGTTATTAGGTGCCACTCCTTTTAGCTCAGATATCGCTTGGCGCAGATCATTTCTGTCATATTTACTTTTCTTAGCCTGCCAGGTCTGCTCCATGTCCATGCTGCCACTGACAACCTGGACATCCAGGATTATGGCAGACCCACCGGGCTTGATCGCAACGATATCTGGCTTCTTGCCCCGGTCACTCGGCATGTGGTATAGTCTCTCCCTTTCGACATCCCAACCGCTAGATGACAAAGCACCTGCTATCTGCTTGGCAACCGCATCGTGACGTAAAATGCGGCCACCGTGAGTACGAGGACACTGCTGCACCACATGATATAGATTCTCATTTTTACCCCGACAGGCACGGCAAAGGGTGTCAACTGTCCCGCGACTACTCCTCGAACACCTCACCGAGGTGGCTAGGGTAGCCACCCGGACGGCATGAAAATGGCGATAGTCGCGGGCCCCAATGCCCTCTGAAGCCCATTCCACCCACTGGGTAGAAATGGGGGATTCAGAGCACTGTCGGAGTTCTTTACCATCTACTGACTCATGCAGCGCAGCAGCGAACTCAGCAGATGAGCTGGGTTTTGGAGCAGTTGGTGTTGCTCGATCGCACCACAACAACTGCTGCCGGACAAAGTCCAGGTCAGCAGCCGTGCGGGCGATCTCCCAGCTCGAGCCCCTAAGGGCAAGCAGGCGCTGGCGGCGTAAAGATGGGATGCTGGCAGAAAGAGAGACAATACCGAGCCCACCGGCCTTGACCGGTGCGTGGATATAAGCACTTGGGACACCAGGTGGAAAGCCTAGCCAAGAGCGCACAGCAGAGCGAACTTCACGATCTAACTCAAGCAGCCTCCCCGCAGTAAGCCTGCCAAATACTAACCCATAGGTTAGCTTTGGCAGTAAGTACGTGCGAAGGAGGCGCAGCTTCTGCTGTGGCTTCAATGGAGCCTTAGTGACACGAGCTAATGCTCCACTAAGGTCCACACGGCTTGCGGCAATGGTTGCAACACCCATGAAGTCGACTCCAAGGTACCGCCAGACCTCCAGCACGGATCGGGCAGGGATGGAAGTTTGTCCTAAGACAAAACACTCCTCATCCACCACCTTCACCTTATGCTGGCGACCGGACGGGACCAAGGAGACCGACCCACACTTAGCTGGGTTCACCACCAAACCACACCTGGCTAGCTGCTCAGCAAATGCGTTGAGGGAGATCTGCAAGCCCTCACGGGTTTCTGCGAGTAGGATGACATCATCAGCAGAAGCCAATGCACCTACTCGCACCCCAGGGGCGAGATCGAACCCTATTTCAGCTGGCAGCTTACCCAAGGCTGTATCCACGACCAGGTTAAAGAGGAGTGGCGACAGAGGATCCCCCTGGCGTACCCCGCGCCCAATAACAATATCCCCTGACATCTCACCTCGTGCCTCGAAGACCGTCACGCCTTCGTGGTACAGGCAGGCAACATACTCAATCAAACGAACAGGTGCCCCGACACCACGAAGACAATCGGTCAGGGCAGAGTGGCTAACTGTGTCAAAGGCCTTAGCGACGTCCAGAGCGGCAAGATGGAGCTGCCGTTTCTTGATACGGGCCAGCGAAATGACAGTTTGGAGAACTGTTAGATTCTCCGCTGTGCCATCCGCTGGCCGAAATGCTCTCTGGACATCACCTATGACACCAGCCACTTGGAGGCGAGATGCCAGAACCTTTTGGAAGTGGCGGAAGACCACCGACGAAATAGAAATCGGACGGTAGCCTCCAGGCCCACTTCCCCCTTTCTTTGGGATGAAAATTGTCCGGGCACGGGTCAACGCTTTCGGGGGTCTTCCAGATAGTAGCAACAGGTTGAGGATGAGCAGCCTAACATTCTTTGGAGCTTGATTCCAGCGTCAGGCGGAAATACCATCGTGTCCACCAGAAGTGGAGTTTCTGACACGGCAGTTATGTGCCTCAGCATGAAGCACCGGTGTGCACATGATGCTGCGCAAGGAATTCCTGGTGGAAGCTGGGGGTACCACTGGCTCACCAGGGTTGTGGCTGGGAGCACTCATAAGTGGCTCCCAGTAATCCACAAACTCCTGGAGAGGGGGCATGACTTGTTCATCCCCAGCTCCCTCCAGTACCTCCGCAGCTGCACGAGCCGGATGCTTCCTCCACAATCTCTGGACACGCTGGTACTCCCGCCTTCTCGCTTGCTTAGCTGCTCTGCGACCTCCACGAGGCACCACATTAGGAGGAAGTCCTCCCTGGTGCCTCGCCACGGTCGCTTCCTCAACCTGCGGGGAGATCCTCTGTACATAGGCCGCGACCTCGTCCTCCAAGCTATTTGGCCCCTCAACAGCCCGCCTCGCCAGACCCTGCAGGTAGGCACTCTCATAACCAACAATGTTGCCTACCTGCTCCCCGAGCCTCAACACTTCAGTCTTCAAGTCTTCAAGAAGACCGGAGGTCCCGGGGGAGGATTGCTGAACGGCGGGCTGTTGTCCCACGCCTGTCGGAGATGCGGGAGAGGCCCCACGGCTATTTGCCAGGATTGAATCCTGGACAAGCTGCTTATAGTGGGGCCTCAGGCGAAGAGATTGAATGGCAGAAAGCGTGCGTATGGGAAAACGTGCTTGCAAGAAAACATTAATATTTCGTACCCCATTACGCACAGCCTCTGCCTCCTCTGCTGCCATTCGCCGCAAATCCTCAGAAGCATACCTGGGCCGCTCTCGCTCTATATCTATTGCAGCGTTGGCCTGTACAGGATGCTTCTGCCAGACGTGGGCACTGAGGCCACGCTTGGAGCTGAAGGCTCTCTCACAGTGGGCACACTGGTGGGCATTTACTGGGGTCGTGGAAGAGGATGAGGGATAGGAAGACGAGGATGAAGAAGAGGGAGAGGATGGCCGACGCCCCTGCCTGGGGCGCCCCCGAGCGCCTCCCCTAGAACCCCGCGAGCCAATGGGCCCGCGGGGGTTATGAGGCTGTATATTATTCGTATTCATAACGGGGGAGACGATAAGATAAGGGTCGGGAGACCCGTTGACACGAGCCTCCCCCCTAATCGCCATTGGGTCATTCTGCCACCCTCCAGTAACCTGGAGGGTGCCCGGGTTGCACGACGGGGACGTATGACCTTGACTTGGGTAGGGATTTGAAGGAGCTCCGAAGAGATAAAAACACCAACAGTTACCCTACCCCAGCAACCCAAAATACCCCAGCAACACACACACACACACACACACACACACAATTTTTTTTTTTTTTTTTTTTTTTTTTTTACAAAACTCCCCTCAAAGGCGGAGGGGGCACACCATTAAATTGAAAAATAAATAAAAAAGACCCAGACGGCATGAAAATTGCGTTAGTCGCAAGCCCCAATGTCCTCTGAAGCCCAATCTACCCACTGGGAAGAAATTGGGGATTCAGAGCACTGTCGGAGTTCTTTACCATCTACTGACTCATGCAGCGCAGCAGCGAACTCAGCAGATGAGCTGGGTTTGGGAGCAGTTGGTGTTGCTCGGTCGCACCACAACAACTGCTGCTTGACAAAGTCAAGGTCAGCAGCAGTGCGGGCGACTTCCCAGCTCGAGCCCCTAAGGGCGAGCAGGCGCTGGCGGCGTAAAGATGGGCTGCTGGCTGAGAGAGAGACAATACCGAGCCCACCGGCCTTGACCGGTGCATGGATATAGGCACTTGGGACACCAGGAGGGAAGCCTAGCCAAGAGCGCACAGCAGAGCGAACTTCACGATCCAACTCTAGCAGCCTCCCCGCAGTCAGCTTTGGCAGTAAGTACGTGCGAAGGAGGCGCAGTTTCTGCTGTGGCTTCAGTGGAGCCTTGGTGACACGAGCTAGTGTTCCACCAAGGTCCACACGGCTTGCGGCAATGGTGGCCACACCCATGAAGTCAACTCCAAGGTACCGCCAAACCTCCAGCACGGATCGGGTGGGGATGGGAGACTGTCCTATGACAAAACACTCCTCATCCACCACCTTCACCTGATGCTGGCGACCTGACGGGACCAAGGAGACTGACCCACACTTATCTGGGTTAACCACCAAACCACACCTGGCTAGCTGCTCAGCAAAGGCATTGAGGGCAATCTGCAAGCCCTCACGGGTTTCAGCGAGTAGGATTACATCATCGGCAAAAGCCAGTGCACCTACTCGCACCCCAGGGGCGAGATCGAACCCTATTTCAGCTGGCAGCTTACCCAAGGCCGTGTCCACGACCAGGTTAAAGAGGAGTGGCGACAGAGGATCCCCCTGGCGTACCCCGCGCCCAATGACAACATCCCCCGACATCTCACCTCGTGCCTCGAGGACCGTCACGCCTTCGTGGTACAGGCAAGCAACATACTCAATTAAACGAGCAGGTGCCCCGACACCACGAAGACAATCGGTCAGGGCAAACTGGCTGACGGTGTCAAAGGCCTTAGCGACGTCCAGAGCGGCAAGATGGAGTTGCCGTTTCTTGATACGGGCCAGCGAAATGACAGTTTGGAGAACTGTAAGGTTCTCCGCTGTGCCATCTGCTGGCCGAAATGCTCTCTGGACGTCACCCATGACACCAGCAGCTGGGAGGCGAGATGCCAGAATCTTTTGGAAATGGCGGAAGACTACAGACGATATAGATATCGGGCGGTAGCCTCCAGGCCCACTTAACCCTTTTTTTGGGATAAAAATTGTCTGGGCGCGGGTCAACGCTTTCGGGGGTCTTCCTGATAGAAGGAGTAAGTTGAGGATGAGCAGCTTAACTGTTTTTGGTGTCTTGTTCCAACGTCGGGCAGAAACACCATCAGGTCCAGCAGAAGTGGAGTTCTTGACACGGCACTTATGTGCCTCGTCATGAAGCACCGGCGTGCACATGATGCCACGCAAGGAATCCCTGGTGGAAGCTGGGGGTACCACCGGCTCACCAGGGTTGTGGCTGGGAGCACTCAAGAGTGGCTCCCAAAAGTCCACAAACTCCTGGAGAGGGGGCAAAACTTGCTCATCCCCAGCTCCTTCCAGTACCTCCGCAGCCACACGAGCCGGATGCTTCCTCCACAACTTCTGGACCCGCTGATATTTCTGCCTTCTTGCTTGTTTTGCTGCTCTGCGACCTCCACGAGGCACCAAAGTAGGAGGAACTGCTCCCTGATGCCCCGTCACGGTCGCTTCCTCAACCCGTGGGAAGATCCTCTGTATGTAGGCTGCAACCTCGTCCTCCAAGCCTTCAGGCCTCTCAACAGCCCGCCTCACAAGGTCCTGCAGGTAGGCACTCTCACAACCATCAATATGGCCTACCTGCTCCCAGAGCCTCAACACTTCAGTCTTCAAGTCTACAAGAAGACCGGAGGTCTCGGGGGAGGATTGCTGAATGGCGGGCTGTTGCCCCACGCCTGTAGGAGATGCGGGAGAGGCCCCACGGCTATTTGCCAGGATCGCATCCTGGACAAGCTGCTTATAGTGGGGCCTCAGGCGAAGAGATTGGATGGCAGAAAGCGTGCGCATGGGAAAACGTTGTAACACACACACACACACACACACACACACACACACACACACACACACACACACACACACATTTTTTTTTTCACAAAACTCCCCTCAAAGGCGGAGGGGGCACACCATTAAATTCAAAAAATAAACAAATAAAATTAAAAAGTGGGGAGGACGCCCAGGTTTACCCGACGCCGGCTCTAGGGATGGCCGGGAAGTTGCAGGAGGAAGAGGAAGAGTGGGATGAAAGGAAGTGCCCCTATAAAATGACCACCAGTTCAAGTAAGAACCCCTCAGTACGCGGGTGGTGATACCACGGAGTACTCCCGCCGAGATGCCCAACTCGAGTAACTCCGTGGCGCTTTTCCCGCACCACACCCCGCGCCATGACAAGGTCGCAGCCATGACCTTGATGTTATTGGTCGCCACTCCTTTTAGCTCGGGAATCGCTTGCCGAAGGTCATTTTTGTCATATTTTTTTAGCCCGCCAGGTCTGCTCCATGTCCATGCTGCCACTGACAACCTGGACATCCAGGATTATGGCAGACCCATCGGGCTTGACGGCAACGATATCCGGCTTCTTGCCCCGGTCACTCGGCATATGATATAGTCTCTCTCTTTCAACATCCCAACCGCTAGATTACAAAGCGCCAGCTATCTGCTTGGCGACCGCATTGTGACGGAGAATGCGACCACCATGAGTGCGAGGACACTGCTGCACCACATGATAGAGATTCTCATTTTTACCCCGACAGGCACGGCAAAGGGTGTCCACTGTCCCACGACTACTCCTTGAACACCTCACCGAGGTGGCTAGAGTAGCCACCCACACAACATGAAAATGGTGATAGTCGCGGGCCCCAATGCCCTCTGAAGCCCAATCCACCCACTGGGAAGAAATGGGGGATTCAGAGCACTGTCGGAGTTCTTTACCATCTACTGAATCATGCAGTGCAGCAGCGAACTCAGCAGATGAGCTGGGTTTTGGAGCAGTTGGTGTTGCTCGGTCGCACCACAACAACTGCTGCCTGAAAAAGTCCAGGTCAGCAGCAGTGCGGGCGACCTCCCAGCTCGAGCCCCTAAGGGCAAGCAGGCGCTGGCGGCGTAAAGATGGGATGCTGGCCAAAAGAGAGACAATACCGAGCCCACCGGCCTTGACCGGTGCGTGGATATAGGCCAGGTGGAAAGCCTAGCCAAGAGCGCACAGCAGAGCGAACTTCGCGATCTAACTCTAGCAGCCTCCCCGCAGTAAGCCTACCAAAGACTAGCCCATAGGTTAGCTTTGGCAGTAAGTACGTGCGAAGGAGGCGCAGCTTCTGCTGTGGCTTCAATGGAGCCTTGGTGATACGAGCTAGTGCCCCACCAAGGTCCACACGGCTTGCAGCAATGGTGGCCACACCCATGAAGTCAACTCCAAAGTACCGCCGAACCTCCAGCACGGATCGGGTGGGGATGGGTGACTGTCCTATGACAAAACACTCCTCATCCACCACCTTCACCTGATGCTGGCGACCTGACGGGACCAAGGAGACTGACCCACACTTATCTGGGTTAACCACCAAACCACACCTGGCTAGCTGCTCAGCAAAGGCATTGAGGGCGATCTGCAAGCCCTCACGGGTTTCAGCGAGTAGGATTACATCATCGGCAAAAGCCAGTGCACCTACTCGCACCCCAGGGGCGAGATCAAACCCTATTTCAGCTGGTGGCTTATCCAAGGCCGTGTCCACGACCAGGTTAAAGAGGAGTGGCGACAGAGGATCCCCCTGGCGTACCCCGCGCCCAATGACAACATCCCCTGACATCTCACCTCGTGCCTCGAGGACCGTCACGCCTTCGTGGTACAGACGAGCAACGTACTCAATTAAACGAGTAGGTGCCCCGACACCACGAAGACAATCGGTCAGGGCAAAGTGGCTAACTGTGTCAAAGGCCTTAGCGACGTCCAGAGCGGCAAGATGGAGCTGCCGTTTCTTGATACGGGCCAGCGAAATGACAGTTCGGAGAACTGTTAGGTTCTCCGCTGTGCCATCAGCTGGCCGAAATGCTCTCTGGACGTCACCTATGACACCAGCCACTTGGAGGCGAGATGCCAGAACCTTTTGGAAGTGGCGGAAGATCACCGACGAAATAGATATTGGTCGGTAACCTCCAGGCCCACTTAACCCTTTTTTTGGGATGAAAACTGTCCTGGCGCGGGTCAACGCTTTCGGGGGTCTTCCTGATAGAAGCAGCAGGTTGAGGATGAGCAGCTTGACTGTTTTTGGTGTCTTGTTCCAACGTCGGGCAGAAACACCATCAGGTCCAGCAGAGGTGGAGTTCTTGACACGGCACTTATGTGCCTCATCATGAAGCACCGGTGTGCACATGATGCTGCGCAAGGAATCCCTGGTGGAAGCTGGGGGTACCACCGGCTCACCAGGGTTGTGGCTAGGAGCACTCAAGAGTGGCTCCCAATAGTCCACAAACTCCTGGAGAGGGGGTAAAACTTGCTCATCCCCAGCTCCTTCCAGTACCTCTGCAGCCACACGAGCCGGATGCTTCCTCCACAACTTCTGGACCCGCTGATATTCCCGCCTTCTCGCTTGTTTTGCAGGAACTCTCATAACCATTAATACGGCCTACCTGCTCCCCGAGCCTCAACACTTCAGTCTTCAAGTCTTCAAGAAGACCGGAGGTCCCGGGGGAGGATTGCTGAACGGCGGGCTGTTGCCCCACGCCTGTAGGAGATGCGGGAGAGGCCCCACGGCTATTTGCCAGGATCGCATCCTGGACAAGCTGCTTGTAGTGGGGCCTCAGGCGAAGAGATTGGATGGCAGAAAGCGTGCGCATGGGAAAACGGGCTTGAAGGAATACATTAATATTTCGTACCCCATTACGCACAGCCTCTGCCTCCTCTGCTGCCATTCGCCGCAAATCCTCAGAAGCATACCTCGGCCGCTCTCGCTCTATATCAATTGCAGCGTTGGCCTGCACAGGATGCTTCTGCCAGACGTGGGCACTGAGGCCACGCTTGGAGCTGAAGGCTCTCTCACAGTGGGCACACTGGTGGGCATTTACAGGGGTCGTGGAAGAGGATGAGGGATAGGAAGACGAGGATGAAGAAGAGGGAGAGGATGGCCGACGCCCCTGCCTGGGGCGCCCCCGAGCGCCTCCCCTAGAACCTGAGTGCCAATGGGCTGGCAGGGGTTATGAGGCTCGGCGTTTATTTAAATCCATAACGGGGAGACACATTTATAAGGGACAGGAGACTCGTTGACACGAGCCTCCCCCCTAATCGCCAGCGGGTCATTCTGCCACCCTCTGTTCACCCAGAGGGTGCCCGGGTTGCGCGACGGGGACGCATGACCATGACTTGGGTAGGGATATGAAGGAGCTCCGAAGAGATAAAAACACCGACAGTTACCCTACCCCAGCAACCCAAACACACACACACACACACACACACACACACACACACACACACACACACACACACACACACACACACACACACACACACACACACACACACACACACACACACACACACACACACACACACACACACACACACACACACACACACACACACACACACACACACACACACACACATATGAAATAAATTTAATTTAATAGAAATTTCACAAATAGAAAGAGAAAATAATGTTCTGATATTTCGATTAATCTTTGTCAAAGTTAGAAGAATAAGTAATGGTTTTTTGAATTCAGGGAACTGGGATAGTATCATGGAAGCGAGTAACCACGTAAACATGTATGGCTTCGATACTAATATTCTTGTACGTGCCAATCATTTAGGTTGAGGCCAGGAGGCTACATGGACCCCAATACCCATCAATGAGCCCGTTCCGATTGCTGTAATAATCTGTCGTAAGTAGGCTGTGGCATTTTCTTCACACCTTCACCCCGAAGCATTCGTTGAATGTGACTGTGGGATCATGTGATCTCGCATGCAGCTTTAATGGCAGGGGCAGATCTTGGTTCAATGAAGCTCTATGGTTATTGATCCGCAAATTTAATTGGGTTGCCTTTCCAACATAGAAGCCTCTGTTGTGATCATCTGCACATCGCCTACAGATCAGCTGATACACACACATTCGTGACTGACACTCCGCTGATCCTTGAAAATTGTAGGAGTGTGAAGTATTTGGAGAGGTGAAGTGAGGGTCTTCGATAACAATTTCACATACTTTGCACCTTGGACGTTCACACTGATGCAATCCTCGCTGCTGCTGGTGTTTATATAATACTGGTGGATTTATATAATACATAGTTCAGTAGAACAATAACCAATACAGTGTATATTATATATATATATATATATATATATATATATATATATATATATATATATATATATATATATATTATATATATATATATTGTGAAAACTCACTACAAGAATGGATTGTCTTTTTAACGCGAGTTTTGAAACAATTTGTTGCGAACTTCAAAATAGCTGACAAACCAATAATCAGTTTAAACTGACGGATCTGAAATAATATATATATATATATATATATATATATATATATATATATATATATATATATATATATATATATATATATATATATATATATATATATATATATATATATATATATATATATATATATATATAATAATGGAATAATAATGTTCCCCCTGCACACCCGCTCGTTTAAAATTAAATGAGAAAGTGGACACTCCTCGTTTATTTTTTCTCGAAACAATGACAACTACTTACTGTAATCTGTGAAATCTCTTTGGTGTTTACACTTTAGTGTAAAAATTAAAGTATCACTGTTACCCAATCACTTGCTTCCTCAGTGAAACTAATGAAGAAAGCATTCGCACTATCTTCATTTCATGAAACCTAACATCGCACCAATCCCCCCCTTTCACTCACACACATTTTATACAAACATGAATATGCAACAAGCAACCCTTCCCAAACAAGGAAACATTGATGGAAATAGATTTAAATTTCAGAAAATCATGATGTATTGGAATTACCCGTTATATTTACACCACCGACAATAAAGTCGAAAGTTCCTACGTATGTTACATAACTGGACCGGATTCAAAATTTAACTAAAAACAAAGAAAATTTTTGGACACGTTGCCGAACTCGAAAATTTGGTCAATTTTATAGGGATTTTTCACAAAAAATCGATTTTTCTGACTTATTTGTGAATCTAAGAGATTTGGGAGTGATCGCAATCGACTCAGCGCGGGAAAATAGGTACTTCGAATCTAAAACCCCACATGCCCGATTGTCAGCCTATTTTTTAGCTTTTCTTTTAGGACACTAAATTGTAAATTTGAACCTGAAATTCTGGAGCGATCGGAGTAGCCAACAAACTCGACCTGTCTTTTTCCAAGACGTATTTTCTGCGTTGGAAGGCATTTTTTAAGCTGTATTTTAAGGCAATTGTGATCTGGAAATACACCCTATAAATACATATATATTATACATATACGACGTTAAAATCCAGGATTGTGTTCTTTGATGTATGAAATAGATTTTTAGAGAGTGCCCGCCCCCTCCCTCTGACTTTTTAAATTTTGGAGCCATCTAAACAGCTAATTTTTAGAAAAAATTCGTAAAAAATGACGTTATTGCAATGGCTCCAAAAATTTTAAAATCAAAATTTTCAAAAACCTTCTTCATTGAAATCTGTTTTGGGATATTCTGACACGAACTCTAGAGTTCAACACTTTTCATATGTGTGTGTGTGTGTGTGTGTGTCGTTCCAGACGATAACTCTCCTTAGGATTGAGATAAAAATCCCGTTCTTGCGCCAAAAATCAAGCTTTCCAACCGAAAGGATGAGTTCGTTGGCCAGCAATTTTCGAGCACATTAAATTATTCAAATTTAGTGCTCAGAAATCACTAAAATGGCTAAAAACGGCTAAAAATCGATAAATATATATTTTTAGTAGACTTTACGTCAAAACGAGTTTATCAACAATGAACTAGAACATACAAGAATTTATGCACAAATTCTTGCTGAAAAATGTACTTAGATTCCATTAATATTTGCAGAAAAATACCTTGATAAAAACTGAAAAAAATCTAAAAATTCAAAATTTTATTTGAATTGTAGAATATCATTCAGAGCGAGTTTTTTTGCAGTAAAATTGGTGGTTAAAAATTTCTTTTCATTCAAAGTCCTTAATTTTCTAAACAATGCAACATAGTATAAGTAAGATAATTCACGAAAATTCGCTCATACGATCATGCTGCGTGACTGGAACTTTTTTTCTCTGAAACTCCCCCGAAAAAGTTGTATTCAAATTATTGGTTTTTTTTTTTTTTTTTTTTTTTTTTTTTTTTTTTTTTTTTTTTTTGGGTTAAGTATTCTCAACTTGTAAAAATGACTCATGAATAAAGATATCCCCTGAGCTATTTTTAGATCAGATTGAAAAGAAAGGAGCTAATCGACCGAAACGCAACAGCCCAGGTGCAACGGGCCCTTAAATAAGGAAGGGTTGACACGAGTCTATTCCCTAACAGCCTCACGCCTGACGCTCATTCTCACCCAGAGCTCTCATACAACGAAGAAGATATCTGACCTTGACTTGGGAGCTTACCTTGAAGGAGAGAGAGCTCCGAACAGATAATCCTGAAACCGTTGATCCCTACCCGGACAATTTTATTTATTTATTTATTTATTTATTTAGAAAATAACACGGGCTACGCCCAATTTCAATAACAATAAGAAGGTTAGTAGATAATATATAACAAAAACAGAAGGAAAATCCTGCAGTGATCTGATCACAGTTCTATTTGGCAAACTCGCGAATACAAAAACAATATTGCCGACACTCTAGGCTTGGGCCATGGATATGCATCTTCTAATGCCTGACCTAAATTCTCCCTCAGATGAACTGAAGATGTCCGTAGCGAGGATGTCTGGGTAAGATAGCCGGTTGAACGTCTCTTGGATTCTCCGCATCGGGTCATTTCTCAAGTAGTTCGTAGAAGATGTGCGAATGCAAAAAGTTTGCGAAGATCTGGTCGCGTACTGAGGGGCGTTGAAATTTAGCAAGGACAGCAGGTGCGGGCAGTCGATCCTGCTGCGTACGAGTTTAAACAGGAAGAGCATGTCAGCCTCCGTTCTCCGTTGCTCCAGTGTTGAGAGGCAGAACTCGACCAAAGATCCGTCATAATGGAAATCTTCCCAGTCGGGACCCGCCTTAAAGGACAGATATCTCAGGAATTTACGCTGGATGCGCTCTATTTGCCCCTTAGCAGTACTATAAATTGGCAGCCATACTGTTGGGGAAAATTCTAGAATAGGTCGCAGAAGGGAGACATACAAAAATTTTATGGCCTCCGTGTCAGAGAATTCACGGGTATTCCTCTTCAGGTAGCCCAACATCCTCATCCCTCGCGAACAGAGTGAATCTATGTGCTGAGAGAACGTGAAACTGGCATCAAGAAGGACCCCCAAATCCTTAACGACACTCTTCCGATCCAACGTCATGCCTGCCAAAGAGTAGCTGAACACTATAGGATTCCGGGAACGAGTAAATGAAATCACCGAGCACTTTGCCGTATTGAAAAAGAGCTCGTTAGAAAGACACCATGCATCCACTGCCGTCAAAGCTCCCTGAAGTCCATCGCAGTCCCCCAATGCTCCAACCCTCTTAAAAATCTTAAGGTCATCGGCGAATAACAGAAACTGGACCCCACCCTCGAATACTCGCTGTATATCGTTAATGAAGATGAGAAACATCAGTGGACCCAGATGAGATCCCTGAGGAACACCGGAGGTGGCCAAGAAAGGTGTAGAATGCGCACTCTTCAATTTAACTGTGAGGGAACGGTCCTTAAGATAGCTTCTGAACCAAGCCAACAGCGAACCCCAAAACCCAAAAATCTCCAGCTTAGCGAGCAATATAGCGTGTGAAACACGATCAAAGGCCTTGGCAAAGTCAGTGTGGATACAATCAACCTGAACACCCTCCTCAAATGCTTCCATCACTTCATGCTCCAGTGTGAGAAGGTTCGTTGTACACGATCGGCCCGAGACGAATCCGTGTTGGGCGGCTGAGAGGAAAGGTCAAACCAACGGAGTTATTTGGTCCACCATTATTTTCTCAAGAACCTTAGGCATAGTACTGAGGCTACATACCGGACGATATTGGTCCACCCTTGACTTCTCTGATGATTTCGGGATAGGGGTTATAAACGAGCTCTTCCACAAGCAGGGAACAATGCCCAGCTCCACCGACCTCCGAAACAATATCGTAACTGCAGGGGACAGAGCCTCAGCACAAGCCCTCAACATTGCAGGAGGTACTCCATCTGGACCCATGCCCTTAGTCGGATCCAAAGCAAGCAGCTCTTTAACGACCAAGTCCTCCGTAATGCACATTGAACCAATAGAGAAGGCAGTGGAAGTTCCGGCGACGACACCGGCTCCAGAGGCCGACGCAGGATCGAAGACCAACGAAAAATGCTCCCTAAACAGTTCCGCCATCTCAGAAGCAGTATCTGCAGACCTCGAGCCAAGATGAAGCACAGATGGCATTGCGGATGAACCCTTAGTGTAATTGACATAGTTGAAAAAATGTTTGATGTTGTGTGGGACAGATGCCTCAACTCCAGAAATATAATTCGAGTAAGCAATTTCAGATTGCGTCTTGCACTCAGCTCGTAGTTGAGAGAAGAAATCATAGTCATCCGGGATACGTGTACATTTCCAACGGGCATGTGCGTGGTTTTTTCGTTTCACAAGGGCTTTCAAGTCAGCCGTAAACCATTTGGGAAACGCTCGATTTACTCCTCCTATACGCGGAACAAACCTCTCAATAGCATGTCCCAGTCTGCCATACAGTTCAGCCACCGCCTGCTCCAGTGGGAGGCTCATACAGAAATCCCAATTCATTTCGGAGAAGTATTTATTCATTCCTTCATAGTCTGCTTTCTTGAGATTAAATTGGAACTGGTCAGGGGAAAAAAAAAATTCACTGCTGACAGGCGTCACAGAGAAAACGCATTCAAAGGGAGGATGGTACGCATCCAAAGGAAGCAACGGAGGTGCCCGATGGAGAGTGATGGAGTCCAAACTAGAGAAGCAAAGGTCAAGCGTATTTCCCGCTGGGTTACTGAGTGTGTTAAATTGACGAAATTCGAATAATTCCATCATCTCCAGGACGACATTGGCCTTCAGAGCTGCCGTAGATGATACACACCGCTGAAACCGGCAGGCCCCACCATCAGCATCCCACTCAAGCCCGGGCAGATTAAAGTCACCACTTATGTAAAATGAATATTCCGGATAAGCGCTATTTATCAGTTCCAGCTCTTCAAGAAAGCGTGAGAAATTCACCACTGAACAATCCCCAGGCAAATAAATGCAACCGATAACAAGCCTATAATCGGGCAGTAAAACGAAAATGTGCTCAACATTATCAAAGTGAAGCGTCCAAGTCACAGAGCGGTGCCGAGCCAGTACCCCAATCAAAACTCCACCACCACACTGTTTAGAGGAATTTGCAATGGAGCGGTCACTCCTGAAGATTGTATATCCTGTCAGCCCAAGTTCACCGGATTGGAGGTCCTCGTGCAGCCAAGTTTCAGTAAACAGCAAAATATCATATCCTAGAGAAGGGGCTAATGAACGAATAGTTGACAACTTAGTATTTAAACCCCGGACGTTCTGATAGAACGCCGTAAGGTTGATCAGTTTTTTGGCCCCTTGTTCTGATTAGTTTTAGGCATTGGCTTCACTACGGGTCTGCCGAATTCATATTTAATCGTGAGGTCTTTCTCACCAGCTTGAGTACGTTGTTCCAGCTCAGTTCTTACACGATTTAAATATGCACGTTCTTGCTTTGTGCGGTCCTGGGTAACATTGTATTCGCGAGGATTAGCTGTACGGTTCTGGTTTAGAATCTTGACCCACCAATTTTCATCCCAATGAAAAGGACTAGTGGACCTGGAGACTCCCATCTGATCTCTATATTGTCCAAAACTCTTGGTCCTCCCAGAAGTACCCGGCTGGGGATCACGTAGTTCTGCCCCATCTCCTGGGGTTTTTGGGCTATTGGGAGTCACTACTGAGTGCTGCCAACCAAATGGTAAGCTGGTGGTGGCCCAGCTTCCACTATGGATTTGTTGTGCAGCATTATTTGCACACAGGTGCTTCATGATGAGGCCCATAAGTGCCCTGTCAAAAATTATGTGTCTGCTGAACCTGATGGTATTTCCGCCCGTCACTGATATAAAGCCGTACGAATGTTATGCTGATCTGTGTATATGTGTCCCATGTTAGCTGAGATGTAGCTGAGAGTATATGTGTCCCACACACATACTCTCCTGCGTTTACACTAGGCGCGATTCCCTCGCAAAATTATTTCGTGAGGGAATTGCGCTTAATGTAAAAGCTCCTACATTCCTGAGTAATTGCGGGGTGAGGGTCCTCACAGCAAGCAGGAGATTGATCAGTTTTCTTTCGCGCATTTGGGTGGGGGTTTCGCTCAGTTTAAACGTGGTTCCCATAGTTGCGCGAAGGAAGAACCAAGAACAGCGCTTGCAGTCGAGATTCTATGTGGAATCCGAAAATCTAAATTTGTGGTGATTTGAGAGCAAGTGACAACAGTTCTGTACGTCAAATAGGGACTGAGATACAGCCGTTCTGAAACACCCTATTTTTCCAAAAAATTAATTTTAACATTTTGTTCAAGTTTAATTATTTTAACAGTGAGAAGCTGACTACCCTCATTGTGGGTATGGGTTGTAGAAAATGTAATTAGCTTTCATTTGAGCGCTGCTATATCTTCGCACGATCAATAAGTCGCTATAAAATTATTCACGTAAATCAGGAAAATAAATTACTTTAAATAAAGTCTTAAAGTTTAATTACTTTAAAATAACTTTTAATTTAGTCCACTGAAAAAAAAAAAAAAAAAAAAAAAAAAAACGAGTTTGTTGTATACCACGCTTTATTCAGTTTCTATGTCGGATGGTTGGGGCCATGAAGTGAGATGGTAAGCATAGAGCTTGGAAATGCAACCAAATGTGAGGAGCGGGGGAAAATGTCAATATTTTCAGCTGTTTTCTGTTGTTCATCGTTATCTGGCTTATAGCTCCCAAATTATGCATCTGAGAGGTTCGGCAACGGATACCGTTCTGAATGTGGATTAAATTTGTGGTAATTTGTGCACACATACAGCTCCGTGGGTCTAATAGGGATAGTCGGGATTCGGATGGTCTGAAAGAATGGATTTGAAAAGGATTTGTATGACTTGTAATAGGTTATTATTTGCTCTCTCTCTCTCTCTCTCTCTCTCTCTCTCTCTCTCTCTCTCTCTCTCTCTCTCTCTCTCTCTCTCTCTCTCTCTCTCTCTCTCTCTCTCTCTCTCTCTCTCTCTCTCTCTCACCATGCCCATATAACATAACTTCTGAGGGACGTCCTAAAAACGTCTTATTCATGCGAAAGTCGAGTGTTTGTACCTTACACGATTTTTTATTAGCGGCGGTGACGTAGTATCCACTGTAAAGTAATTTTCAACGCTGAATCCTATCGACGCACTTAGTTCTTTCTTTGCCAGCAAAGTTTTTTCCGAAATAAATATAGTAAGAAGTGCAGAACCGAAGGGTAAACGCGTTGAAAAGAGACTACTGAATGGTGTAAGCAGAAAAGAGACACACTACTGAATGGTGTAAGCAAAACCTGAATGGTGAGTAGAAAACTCAGTTTTTACGTCATCTGGAAAGCTAGGAACTGCCATCATTAGTTTCAGCGTCGAAAATTACTTTACAGTGGACACCGTGCCTTTAATAAGGGAAATATCGTTGAAGGTCAGAAACACTAGATTTATGAATGCATATCACGTTCAATCGCCACGTTATTCCTCTAATTCAATATAAAAGTTGAAATGAATTCTAATATTGGAAAGCTGATCAAATGGATGTCTCTGAAGCTTTCAAGCTAAAGGGGTGGTAGAAGTTTATATTACCGTACAAAATTATCAATGTTTGTCAATAAAACGACAATTTGTACTAATTTGTACCTATTATACCCCTTCAAGTACGAACTTTTAAAGCAAGTTTTTCGGTATCACCATGCTCAAAATCCAACCCCGGAGCAAGGATTTTGTTAGACATATTTTCTAGAAAAAGCTTTTTTGTAACTTACGACCACATTAATTTCTACTTGAATTAAAAATGAACACTTGAGTTATCTTCCATTGGAGAAGAATATGAAGGGAAAGGTATCAGAGGCAAGTCAGACTGCCGTTACTAATGGAAAAGTTTTGAAAATGAAAGTTTGGTGGTCTCACTTTTATTCTCTCTTTCTTCATAAGAGATGGATCGAGTGGTGGTTTTGTAATTAAGCGTCAAGTAGATATACCTGCCTTGGGAGACTATGATGAGTGAATGGTAAGATTAAGAGTAAGTAACGAAAGGTGGTGTCATCCAGAAGTAACAAGTCCGAAGTAATAGAGGCATTACTTGCTTATGAAGAAGAAAGAGGGTGAAGGGAAGTAACCGTGGTTTTGGTGGTGGAGGGGGGGGGGGGGGGGGGGGTCGGTGAGAGGAGCCAGCGGCGCTAGGCGAAGCCGGCTCGTGTCGTTACAGGAAAGCTCGCGTGAGTGCACCCCATTCGGTGACAGTACACTTAATAACCTTAATATTTGTCTAGCGAGATATAGGTAGGGAAAGGGGTGTGGAGTGGGAGAAGAGAAACTGTCGCGATGCCGGTGAAATGAAGCGCCTGGTGGCCCGATTCCCACATCAAAAACCTCTAAATAGCATCGGTCTCCTGATCGGCAGGCAAACGACGCGGTGGGTCGTCTTCCTTGACTGTCGATCCGACGTCCCCCATCACGGACTCGTGTCATTACCCGTCGACATTACGATATCGAAATTCTACCCCCTTAATAGGGTCACTGGATGAACGCTTTGAATAAATCGAATGCCAGGTTTACCTACACTTTAACGAACGGCTGACGTCACGGCAAACCCATCGCTTGACGGCCTTTTCGTTAGCCGTCGATCCAACTTCACCATTTTCCCATTTCCTTTGGGCGTTTGACGGAAATAGAATATAACTCGACGTACATCACATCGACCTTTCTGCGCACAATATCGCCACCATTCTTTGAAAGTCAGGAAACTTCATTGTGATCTATAGAATGGATAACATGAAAATACTGCAGTTGCTCAAAAAATATGTACTTAAGTATGATAGAATCAACAGATTTTTGGAAGGGGGAAAAAACATTATACCGAGAAAAAAGATTTGTGAGATTACGAATCAACCTAGGTGTATTAGTGTTGGCACCTATGTATTAACAAATTGGCGAAAATATAGGTAATGTTCCACCTTGTTTTTCCCTTTTTTGCCTATTATATTTATTTCATACAAATGTTAACCAGGTTTGAAGTTTTCCAAGAACATCAAAGCCTCTTTTATTAATAATGTTTTTACGGTTGACATTGAATCGTTCACAACATACGTTATACAACTGGGGTGGCACTTTGCCTAAAGCCACGTAATGATTTAATCGGAAAGCTAGGAACCACATTAGCCTCACAACGTTCTCACTCGATTATTCTCACATGAGCGAGAATTCAAGAACGGAGATAATAGAGGACGTAGTTGAGATAGGGAAAGCTTATATTGTATTCCCAGGAGCGCGTACGTGTTTTTTAATGGAACTACTCACTGGACGGGGCACAAGTAGATCCGTGCACTCACAGCTGCGATGGTGACAGTATCTCTACATACAAGTATTCTGATATCCTTCTTAGGCAAGGCTATTAAATCGATCTTCTTTTTTTTTGCCGAGAAAGTCACCAACAGTTTTGACAGTCTTAGGTTTTGAAGATTTCGCCAGTATTCTACTCACTTTTTCATTCCAATCTTTTGCCTCATTTTGTAGACAACTTTTGGTGACTCCGAGAACCGGCTCTGGTCCTACAGGCAAGGATCATCTCTTTTGGCAAGAAGATCAGCAGTTTGTTACCTTCATAACCCTCATGGCCAGGAATCCAGAGGATAGTGACCTGATTGATCTGGGCCAGCTACTTGATGGTAGCCACACAATCCCAGACTAACTCCGAACATATAGTGAAGGAAGCAATGGCCTTTAGATGATTTTTTAGCATTTCATCACCACACAGTTGAGTAGCATAGACCTCAAAGATTGTTGCATTTGTCCCAAGGGAATTTGCCAGAGAGATTGTGGGAGTTACGATGCCCACAACCGAACACACTATGGAGCCTAGAAGATATTTGGGCACCCCCTTCTTCCAGTTGTCTCTATTGTTTATGGCCACCTTGAAATCTCAGAGTTCTTTTTTTAGAGAATTTTCGTAGAGTATTGCAATGCCTCCAAAAATTTGAAAATAAAACTTTTCGAAAATTTTCCTCATTGAAATCCGTTTTGAACTTCTGAAACAAACCCTAGAGTTTAATACTTTTTCACACACACAAACTTTTTTTTTAGAAAACTCCCCTCAAAGACGGAAGGCACGCCATTAAATTGAAAAATACACAACAAATAAAAAAGTGGGGAGGACGCCCAGGTTTACCCGACGCCGGCTCTAGGGATGAGGGAAGTTGTAGGACGAGGAGGAAGAATGGGATGAAAGGATGTGCCCCTATAAAATGACCACCAGTTCAAGTAAGAACCCCTCAGGACGCGGGTGGTGATACCACGGAGTACTCCTGCCGAGATGCCCAACTCGAGTAACTCCGTGGCGCTTTTCCCGCACCACACCCCGCGCCATGACACGGTCGCGGCAATGATCTTGATGTTATTAGGTGACACTCCTTTTAGCTCAGATATCGCTTGGCGCAGATCATTTCTATCATATTTACTTTTCTTAGCCCGCCAGGTCTGCTCCATGTCCACGCTGCCACTGACAACCTGGACATCTAGGATTATGTCAGACCCATCGGGCTTGATCGCAACGATATCTGGCTTCTTGCCCCGGTCACTCGGCATGTGGTATAGTCTCTCCCTTTCGACATCCCAACCGCTAGATGACAAAGCACCTGCTATCTGCTTGGCAACCGCATCGTGACGTAAAATGCGGCCACCGTGAGTACGAGGACACTGCTGCACCACATGATATAGATTCTCATTTTTACCCCGACAGGCACGGCAAAGGGTGTCAACTGTCCCGCGACTACTCCTCGAACACCTCACCGAGTGAAGGTTCGAGGTGATGAAACTTTCCATCATCAGATCGGTGACTACCAGAGCCATCTCACTATTACTATTCTCTAAGATTTTGTGAAAGCTGATTTTTGTTCCTCGTCTTATGTATCCCAGTCTCAGCAGCCTTGCTGCCCCCATGACGGCAACTCTCTGTACATAAATGTGCAGTGGCGGGAGGTTCAAAAGTACTTTCATAGTTGCAGTTGGGCCTGTAACATCCAAACATGCTTGTCTCTGAAAAAAAAAAAAAAAAAAAAATGTGTGTGTGTGTGTGTGTTTGTGCGTGTGTGTGGTATACCGTTCAATTCTTTTGGTATACCGTTCCCAAGAGAGCTCAATTCTAGATTTCCTTAAAGGTTTGGAACCAATTGCTGCATCCTCGGGCAACAACACGATTCTAGTAAGGGATTTCAATATTAATATCCTGGGTGATCATAAGGATTCAAATGCTCAGAAATATTTGGAAATCATTAGGAGGGAAGGATTTGAGTGCATGGTGAACGAGGTAACTCGTGAACTAAGCGTACTTGCCTTGACCACGTTATGGTAAAGACTCGTCAAATGAATAAATTCAAGATTAGGACTCTAAATTCAACAGTTACAGATTACTATAGCCAACTGATTGAGATAAACCGAAAGAATGGCGAAAAAAACACCAGGGATTTCGTTTCAACGAACATAGGTTATCTCAAGGGGTTGGTAGGATCAGTGAATTGGGATCCGATTGAGACTAATCTACCCATCGAGGAAAAATTTAGATATTTTTTTCAAGAACTTACTAAATGTAAGAAACGAGCTACAAGAAGGATCTACATCTCATCAAAATTAAGAAGAAGCAAACCATGGATCACAGATGAACAGGTAAAACTTGTAAACCGAAAAAATGAACTACACAAGAAAATAACAAAAATGAAAAAAGCAAAGCGACCTGAATAAGAAATAACTGTATACAAATCCAAATATGATAAAATATCAGCGGAAACAACTGTAGAACTAAGGAAAGCAAAAAAGTTACACTACTGGGAAAAGACTACAGCATCAAAGAATGACATAAAAGGATTCTGCAAGATGATTAACTCTTCGAACAAAAAGGACAAAAATTCAAAAATCAGTTCTATCCTCGAAGTTGGACATGAAATAGAAGTCGAAGGGAACGAATTAAGAGTAGCAAATAACTTCAATAAATATTACTTAGGAGTAGCCAACACCTTGCGGAATAATGATCTACCTGAACCAGTCCACGATCTCAATCCTGAGAAAGTATCATGGGAGCCAGATGGCATGAAATGGCAAAATGTAACTGAGCAAGATGTTTCAAAAATAATAAAAAACATAGCGGACAAGAATAGCGCTGGTATTGATAAATGGACTACTCAAGAGATCAAAGCACTCGATCAAGTAATCTCTAAACCATTAGCAATTTTAATTAATGAATCTGTAGCTGAAGGGTACTTCCCGGAAGAACTAAAAACTGCGGTAGTCATTCCCGGTTATGGGCCGAAATGAAAAATTATCGACCGATCAGCCTCTTGAGCGTCTTTTCGAAAATACTGGAAATGTGCGGTAAGGTACAGCTCACCCGTTACTTAACTGATAAGAATTTCTTCGCCTCTCACCAATATGGATTCTTAAGAAACAAATCGACGGACTCGGCAATCTACGATCATATACATCATATATGTCTAGCACTAAAGAACGCTAGGAAGGTCGGAGGATTGTACCTCGACCTGGCTAAGGCGTTTGACCTTGTGAATCCTGATCTCCTCCTTAGTAAATTGTTGAATGCCGGGGTGCGAGATGGTGTGTTAGGATGGCTGAGGAGCTTCTTGGTTGGAAGGAGACAAAGTGTCAAGATTGGGGATGTTCTGGGGGAAACAGAGGAGGTAAATCAAGGAACCCCGCAAAGAAGTTCGATCTCTCCGACACTCTTCCTTGTCTCTGTGAACGACCTGGCACACGTAGCGGTGAGGGGTCGCCTTTTTGCCTTTGCTGATGACACTGCTGTCATATGGAAAGCGGCGACACCCGACATACTAAAGTCAATGATGGAACAGGACATGAAGATATTAAGACAGCGGTTTCGGAAGAATGGACTGGTGTTGAACGCAGATAAGTGTACAGATATACTTCGGATATATACTTCACTGCATATGCCTGGTAAGTTTGTAGTTAGGTTCCACCATGGTAGCTGAGATACTAATGATGGCTATAGCTGTCCGACGGTCACTCAGTCCCAAGAGGTGAAATACTTAGGCATGACCATTGCCCATAGACTAACTTGGGAATTACACATCTCCGCCCTAAGAAACAAATTATCCAAAATTTTGTACGGGCTAAGGCTATTGAAACAAGCATTGCCTCCCAAAGCCCTTGTTTCAGTGTATGAGTGTACATTCGTGGCAACGCTACGATATGGTATTATCCATTACGGGGGAACATTCCAATCATACTTGAGAATCTTGGATGGAGTTGTTAACTATGCCAGGAAACTAGTCTATCCAGAGGGATTATCTAGCCAGAAGTTCGTGAATATCTACGGAATTGAATGTTTTGCCTGGGTCCTCAAATATAAGGACCAATTTGAGATAGAGGAAACCCGGAAAAACACGAGGCGAGGCAGACAAGTAAAACTCCGCCTTCCAAACATCCGACACGACCACGGAAGAATTCTAGCTTTTTATGAAGTGGTGGAAGGGTTTAATGAAATAATTCCCTGTATTCTAAAAGAGGGTGAAGAAATAAAATACATACCGGACAGCACGCTGAAGAAAATACTGAAAGGTTACTATAGCAATACCTCTTAGGTAACTCCTAACACCGTAGAACCTGTTCCTATAAACAAATTGATAAATCGATCACCTAATAGTATCTAGAGCTATATAACATAATTGAAAATCGCAAACGGTGAAATAATTCAAACATAAGTCCAAAGTATAGAATTCCATGTGTATATTCGATTTATTCATATTATATATAGGTATGTATTTTGCTATAAAAAGTGGAAATAATCTTGTGGATGCCACTCATTTATTATTGAAGAATTTATTGGAAAATAGGTAGGAATTGATACGTCATAATTGAGAATGGTAGTTGATAATGATTGTGTGATATATGGTTTTGTTTGTTGTATTGATTGTCTATATTGTATATACTGCTTGAAAAACGTATAAGATACATTGTGCGCTAATTCATCGTTATTGGTTCCTATCTACATACACTTACCATTTAGTTACTAACAAAAATGTTTACCAACTTCATAAATGTTACGTTTTATCAATTGCTACGTTACCTAGGTACGATACTCAATATATCTTATAACTGCCGTATAATTATTTTCTTAATCGCTTATATACTTACAAATAATCTTAAATTATCTGGTAGAAATGTTGTATTGTGTACCACATTGTCGAGCATACATTCGAGATGTCTGTAATGGCCATGTATTGTAATGTAAATTTTGAAATTCCACACACCACCCCGCACGACTCTTGAGACCTGGGGTTGAAGTATTATCCTGTAAACATGTTGTTGGTTCTCAATATAATTATATCTCGGATCTCGTATATCTCGTGTGTGTATGAGTGTGTGTGTGTGTGTGTGTGTGTGTGTGTGTGTGTGTGTGTGTGTGTGTGTGTGTGTGTGTGGGGTTGCTGGGGTAGGGTAACTGTTGGTGTTTTTATCTCTTCGGAGCTCCTTCAAATCCCTACCCAAGTCATGGTCATACGTCCCCGTCGTGCAACCCGGGCACCCTCTGGGTGAACAGAGGGTGGCAGAATGACCCTCTATTCTCGTGTCAACGGGTCTCCTGTCCCTTCTTATATGTGTCTCCCTGTTATGGAATCAGAAAACGCAGAGCCTCATGTTGGCCAGCGGGGTTCTAGGGGAGGCGCTCGGGGGCGCCCCAGGCAGGGGCGTCGGTCTTCCTCTCCCTCTTCTTCTTCCTCATCATCCTATCCCTCCTCCTCATCCACTGCCCCAGCGAATGCCCACCAGTGTGCCCATTCGAGAGAGCCTTCAGTTCCAAGCGAGGCCTCAGTGCCCACGTCTGGCAGAAGCATCCAGTACAGGCCAACGCTGCAATTGATATAGAGCGAGAGCGGCCTAGGTATGCTTCTGAGGATTTGCGGCGAATGGCAGCAGAGGAGGCGGAAGCAGTGCGTAATGGGGTACGCAATATGAATGTTTTCTTAGCCCGTTTTCCCATGCGGACGCTCTCTGCCATCCAATCTCTTCGTCTGAGACCCCACTATAAGCAGCATGTCCAGGATGCGATCCTGGCAAATAGCAGTGGTGCCTCTCCCGCATCTCCGGCAGACGTCATTCAGCAATCCTCCCCCGTGACTTCCGGTCTTCTTTCAGACTTGAAGACTGAAGTATTGAGGCTCGGGGAGCAGGTAGGCAATATTGTTGGTTATGAGAGTGCCTACCTGCAGGATCTGGCGAGGCGGGCTGTTGAGGGGCCAAATAGCTTGGAGGACGAGGTCGCGGCCTATGTGCAGAGGATCTTCCCGCAGGTTGAGGAAGCGACCGTGGCGAGGCACCAGGGAGACGTTCCGTCTAATGTGGTGCCTCGTGGAGGTCGCAGAGCGGCTTAGCAAGCGAGGAGGCGGGAATACCAGCGCGTCCAGAGATTGTGGAGGAAGCATCCGGCTCGTGCAGCTGCGGAGGTACTGGAGGGAGCTCAAGTTATGCCCCCCCTCCAGGAGTTTGTGGATTACTGGGAGCCACTTATGAGTGCTCCCAGCCACAACTCTGGTGAGCCAGTAGTACCCCCAGCTTCCACCAGGGACTCCTTACGCAGCATCATGTGCACACCGGTGCTTCATGACGAGGCACATAAGTGCCGTGTCAAAAACTCCACGTCTGCTGGACCCGATGGTATTTCCGCCCGACGCTGGAATAAAGCTCCAAAGAATGTTAAGCTGCTCATCCTCAACCTGTTGCTACTATCTGGAAGACCCCCGAAAGCGTTGACCCGTGCCCGGACAATTTTCATCCCAAAGAAAGGGGGAAGTGGGCCTGGAGGCTACCGTCCAATTTCTATTTCGTCGGTGGTCTTCCGCCACTTCCAAAAGGTTCTGGCATCTCGCCTCCAAGTGGCTGGTGTCATAGGTGACGTCCAGAGAGCATTTCGGCCAGCGGATGGCACATCAGAGAATCTTACAGTTCTCCAAACTGTCATTTAGCTGGCCCGTATCAAGAAACGGCAGCTCCATCTTGCCGCTCTGGACGTCGCTAAGGCCTTTGACACAGTTAGCCACTTCGCCCTGACCGATTGTCTTCGTGGTGTCGGGGCACCTGCTCGTTTAATTGAGTATGTTGCCTGTCTGTACCACGAAGGCGTGACGGTCCTCGAGGCACAGGGTGAGATGTCAGGGGATGTTGTCATTGGGCGCGGGGTACGCCAGGGGGATCCTCTGTCGCCACTCCTCTTCAACCTGGTCGTGGATACGGCCTTGGGTAAGCTGCCAGCTGAAATAGGGTTTGATCTCGCCCCTGGGGTGCGAGTAGGTGCATTGGCTTTTGGTGATGATGTCATCCTACTCGCAGAAACCCGTGAGGGCTTGCAGATCTCCCTCAACGCATTTGCTGAGCAGCTAGCTAGGTGTGGTTTGGTGGTCAACCCAGCTGAGTGTGGGTCGGTCTCCTTGGTCCCGTCGGGTCGCCAGCATAAGGTGAAGGTAGTGGATGAGGAGTGTTTTGTCTTAGGACAAACTTCCATCCCTGCCCGATCCGTGTTGGAGGTCTGGCGGTACCTTGGGGTCGACTTCATGGGTGTGGCCACTATAGCCCCAAGCCGTGTGGACCTTGGTGGAGCATTAGCTCGTGTCACCAAGGCTCCATTGAAGCCACAGCAGAAGCTGCGCCTCCTTCGCATGTACTTACTGCCAAAGCTAACCTATGGGTTAGTCTTTGGCAGGCTTACTGCGGGGAGGCTGCTTGAGTTAGATCGTGAAGTTCGCTCTGCTGTGCGCTCTTGGCTAGGCTTTCCATCTGGTGTCCCAAGTGCCTATATCCATGCACCGGTCAAGGCCAGTGGGCTCGGTATTGTCTCTCTCTCAGCTAGTATACCATCTTTACGCCGCCAGCGCCTGCTCGCCCTTAGGAGCTCGAGCTGGGAGGTCGCTCGCACTGCTGCTGACCTTGACTTTGTCAAGCAGCAGTTGTTGTGGTGCGACCGAGCAACACCAACTGCTCCCAAACCCAGCTCATCTGCTGAGTTCGCTGCTGCACTGCATGAGTCAGTAGATGGTAAAGAACTCCGACAGTGCTCTGAATCCCCCATTTCTTCCCAGTGGGTGGAATGGGCTTCAGAGGGCATTGGGGCCCGCGACTACCGCCATTTTCATGCCATTGGCCACATTGGCCACCTCGGTGAGGTGTTCGAGGAGTAGTCGCGGGACGGTAGATACCCTTTGCCGTGCCTGTCGGGGTAAAAATGAGAACCTGTATCATGTAGTGCAGCAGTGTCCTCGTACTCACGGTGGCCGCATTCTCCGTCATGATGCGGTTGCGAAGCAGATAGCAGGCGCTCTGTCATCCAGCGGTTGGGCTGTTGAGAGAGAGAGACTATATCACATGCCGAGTGACCGGGGCAAGAAGCCGGATATCGTTGCTGTCAAGCCCGATGGGTCTGCCATTATCCTGGATGTCCAGGTTGTCAGTGGCAGCGTGGACATGGAGCAGACCTGGCGGGCTAAGAAAAGTAAATATGATAGAAATGATCTGCGACAGGCGATATCTGAGCTAAAAGGAGTGGCACCTAATAACATCAAGGTCATGGCTGCGACCTTGTCATGGCGCGGGGTGTGGTGCGGGAAAAGCGCCACGGAGTTACTCGAGTTGGGCATCTCTGCAGGAGTACTCCGTGGTATCACCACCCGCGTCCTGAGGGGTTCTTACTTGAACTGGTGGTCATTCTATAGGGGCACTTCCTTTCATCCCATTCTTCCTCCTCGTCCTGCAACTTCCCTTATCCCTAGAGCCGGCGTCGGGTAAACCTGGGCGTCCTCCCCACTTTTTTATTTTATTTATTTATTTATTCAATTTAATGGTGTGCCCCCTCCGCCTTTGAGGGGAGTTTTGTACAAAAAAAAAAAAAAAAAAAAAAAAAAAAATGTGTGTGTGTGTGTGTGTCATTCCAGACAATAACTCTCCTTAGGATTGAGATAAAAATACCGTTCTTGCTCCAAAAAAATCAAGCAAGTGATACTTCAGGAATCGTTTTAGAATGCCTCAAAACGGATTTCAATAAAGACATTTTTCAAAAACTTTGAATGTTAAAATTTTCCCAGCTATGGCAATAGCTTGAAATTTCGCTAAAAGTCAAAATCTCATTGTGGATTCAATTAGCTCTTCAGAAGTTTAAGATTGTATGTAGGACGGAAGGTAAACTAACTAAAGTGGGAAAGTAGGTGACGGTAGTGTTTGATGTTTTACTAATGGGGTACGTACTCCAAAAACTCCTCAGCTCCCATTAATTATGAAGAGTATTTTTGGAATTACGGTCTTGCTGGCCCTCATCCTTTTGAAGGTCTTGTGAGGTAGACGGGTTGTTGGAGGGACTTCATTTCCAGAGTAAATAAATGTTTCTTTTCTTGGGAACGTCTCGGATGGTGAAGGTAATTCTACATACACTCAATGATAAAGTACATTTATTTTCATTTATAACCTAGCACCACAACTATTGATCACTATTATTATCTCCCAATCATGTGTCTACATGAAATCTGAAATATATCTTTAGTGATCTGTTATCGTAAGAGTATGTTTGTCAGTTTATCTGTCAATATATAGCTTCCGAGTCTACCTAAAGGTAGCGGAAGCACTGTTTTCACTTACGGGAGAAAAAAGTTTTTAGTCTCCAAAATCAAAATTTCCATTCGCATTTTACGTTTTAGACCATTCTGAACGACTTTGGTTCCGTTTCTGTGTGTGTGTCCGAAAATCCTTGTAACAAGCTTATTTTCCACAGTTTTCATCCGATTTTGATACAATTTTTAGGGGATGTGCAAACATGTGGAAAAATATTCAGGAAGACATTCGAACATGTTCGTGTTTTGAGTCAGTAGATGGTAAAGAACTCCGACAGTGCTCTGAATCCCCCATTTCTACCCATTGGGTGGAATGGGCTTCAGAGGGCATTGGGGACCGCGACTATCGCCATTTTCACGCAGTCCGGGTGGCTACGTTAGCCACCTCGGTGAGGTGTTCGAGGAGAAGTCGCGGGACAGTCACCCTTTGCCGTGCCTGTCGGGGTAAAAATGAGAATCTTTATCATGTGGTGCAGCAGTGTCCTCGTACTCACGGTGGCCGCATTTTACGTCATGATGCGGTTGCCAAGCAGACAGTACCTAGGTGCTTTGTCATCTAGCGGTTGGGATGTCGAAAGGGAGAGACTATACCACTTGCCGAGTGACCGGGGCAAGAAGCCAGATATCGTTGTGATCAAGCCCGATGGGTCTGACATAATCCTGGATGTCCAGGTTGTTAGTGGCAGCGTGGACATGGAGCAGACCTGGCGGGCTAAGAAAAGTAAATATGATAGCAGTGATCTGCGACAAGCGATATCTGAGCTAAAAGGAGTGGCGCCTAATAACATCAAGGTCATAGCCGCGACGGTCTCATGGCGCGGGGTGTGGTGCGGGAAAAGTGCCACGGAACTCCTCGAGTTGGGCATCTCGGCAAGAGTGCTCCGTGGTATCACCACCCGCGTCCTTCGGGGCTCTTACCTTAATTGGTGGTCATTCTATAGGGGCACTTCCTTTCATCCCTCTCTCCCTCCTCCATCTTCCTCAACTTCCCTAATCCCTAGGGCCGGCGTCGGGTAAACCTGGGCGTCCTCTCCACTTTTTAATTTAGTTTTTTCTTTTCTTTTTTTCTTAATGGCGTGCCCCCTCCTTCTTTAAGGGGAGGTTTCTAAAAAAAATTTAAAAAAAAATTGTTTGTGTGTCCGAAAATCCTTGTAACAAGCTTATTTTCCACAGTTTTCATCCGATTTTGATACAATTTTCAGGGGATGTGCAAACATGTGAAAAAATATTCAAGAAGACATTCGGACATTTTCGTGATCAAGAAATATGGGGATTCGGAAAAGCGAACAGTTATCGTTTGCAAGAGTGTAAGGTTACGATGTTTGAGCCAAATGAAGGATGATTCAAAGAGCTCGTTGAGAGCAGGTTTGAATGGTATCCCGGGACCGCCAATTACGGGGATATAAGAAATCGCTAGAGGATGCTGAAGGGGACCTCAACGAGGTGAGAGTCTATTGAGAAACGCAATGAAGAGCAGATTAGTCTAGAATAGTATTACAGAGTTGAAATTGGCACTCGAAGGCCCATAGACTATTAGCAAGAAGAAAAATAAGAATATATCAATGGGGTTAGTTAGCAGGCTCTCGTATATACTAGAGGGTGAACGAGCTGCGAGATTGTCGAAGAGAGAAGGTTGTCACAAAGGTGAACCACCACATTTTCGGCGGACATATATTTTGTGAGCATCCATAAATAACCTCCATCAGAACAACTTTTTAACGAGCCAAACAGCAAAGGCTCAGTATTTTAGAATATAGAATATTCAGACTTGAATTCCATTGTACTCCAAATGGGACCTCTTTTTCATATTACACGGACAACAATTTTTAGAAATAAGAAAAACTTGATGTAGGTGAGCAAAGTGGCGCTATAACAGTAAAAGCATCCCTTGTAAAGTAGAGAAACCCTTGATTATATAAAGGGAATGTTGAAGCAACGGGTGATCAGAAAAGGAAATATGACTACGGAGCTGGTTTGATTAAATACTACCTAATGAAAAGATCATAATATTTTTCTTGGAATTAACCATAGGGACATTTCAATTGGACGACTGAGCAGACCTCCAGGAATCTAGCATAAGGGCTGAAAATAGTTAAGGACTGATACTCAATACTGTCCGAGAAGATTGAACTCCTCGTTTCAATATTTAGTGCCAATAATTGCTCTTGGTAATTGTGACAGAGAACAAGGCAGACACGTGTGAGTAAAGATGGGAGTGTTAGAGCCACGACAAAGTGTCCCAGGTGTTGTACATTGCAATAAGGAATGAATATCCAACCAGATCTCGTGTCCAGTCCTGCTCTCGAGAGTTGGCATCCTGGTGCCTCGAATTTCGGCTCGGTCGACGAATTTTTTCTACGTCCCGTTCTCCTCGACTAATTATTCGATGAACCGCCCCCTGCATAGGCTCCCTAGTATGGAGAATCTGCTCATCGAGATGAATCCTGAACTGGGCTTCTTCAATTGCACCACCACCCTCACAAATCTGGTCTCATCGACGGTCTTTTAGCCAGTCTCATCATTTAGCCAATCACTTTATCACACTCATTATTTCTTCACAGACTTTTTTCTTCGATTTTTCCTTCTTTTTTTTATACCACTTTGTTACCAATTTTTTTCCTCTGTTGTATATTCTAAATTATTAAGAGTGTTCAATGTAATTGGGCGCCGCCCGTATTGTAAATAAATAAATAAATAAATATTGTACACTCCTGGATATTATATTTTGATTCGGCCTGGCCTGGCTTTTTTAACGTCATTGAACGCCGATACCAGATGTTAATAGGTACTTTATTGCTGTATCCAACCTCGGTTAGTCGCCATTTCAGTTCCAGCATTCCGACTTTACCGTTTTTCGGGCCATATCAACGTAATGAGTCATTCCTGTTAATCAAACTGATTAGGAGTACCCATTGGTCTGAAAATGTTGCGTTTACTATTTTTGTTTGAAAGTAGATTTCACGCTGAACATGTTGACGACATTCGTACTTTCGTAGATGATTGGTTTTGCTTTTCCAGATTTTAATCTACACACTCACACACACACTCCACTAGGCGAAAAATCATAGAAGTAAAATAATTTATTGTAGAAGAGTGCGATTGGTGTCTGTACTCCTAAAATTTTATCTGCATTAATTTAAAAAAAATACTCGTAATAACCAATAAAACATACATGCGGGTATTCCTCAGTCTCTAAATTAATTCAGGTGTTGTGAAATTAATTTATACTTCCTCCATTCTTGTTTTGTAATTTAGTCGCAGTATATTATCAACTATCATATAAAGTTGTATACACAGTGTGTAATTGACTTATATCCCTGCTTCTTTTAAAAGATTCTTGGATGAAATTCATCCTTCCTTTCATCCTAAATTTATCCTTTTTGATGATGAATATTCTGTTGTTCTTTTTTGTATAACAGATAACAGGTAACTATTTATTAAATGTAAATGAAAATCAAGTATCTGAACTACCGCCAGGAGACATCAATATGCAAGACATCTTCATCCTGGGTTGGTTGGACACTGTATTATTCGGATAGTTATGTAAGCACCAGCCATCATCCAAGAGTTGTACTTAATATCTAATAGCGTCCAGTTTCAAGAGATACCTACGTTTTTTTTTTTTTTTTTTTTTTTTTTTTTTTTTTTTTTTTTTTTTTTCATCCGCCAATACTTTTGTAAAGCCAGGCTATACTGTACTGGAATTGAAATGAACATATGCCAATATGCTACTTGAATATCAACCTCGGAATCGTAGTTTCACTCATCCATTAGTCCAATTCGAAACATACTTTAGTGGTGGAATATACAAATTTAGCGTATTTTCGTAGAAAATGAAGCTATTGCAATGGCTCAAAAAATTTTAATATTAAAATTTCCGAAAATTTTCTTAATTGAAATAGGTTTTGAGGCATTCTGAAACAAATCCCAGAGTTCATCACTTTTCCATAAGTATATATATATATACCTTTTTAGACAATAGCACTCTTTAGGATTGAGATAAAAATTTCGTTCTTGCTCGAAAAATCAAGCTTTCCTCACCAAAGGATGAGTTTGTTGGCCAACACTTTTTTAGATCAAATTTCAAAAAATGTACTAAAAAAATAATTAAGAATTGCTAAAAACGGTTAAAAATTGTTTAATTTTCATTTTTCAGCAGAGTTTCAGCCAAAAAGGTTCATCAACAACTAACTGGAACATTATAAAATTTACGCACATTTAGAAAAATAATATGAAATTATACTAAAAAATCTATAAAGACATCCTAAAAAAGCTGAAGATTTCAAATATTCTTTGAATTGCAGAATATTATTTTGAACGAGTTTTGTTACCTAACTTAAAATTGGTAGTTAACTATTTCTTTTCAGTCCATGTGCTCAAATTTAAAAACAATGAGCATGATAATATAATACGATGATTTACGGAAATTCGCTCATATGATCTTGCTGCATGACTGGAACTTTCACCATTTTACTTGTCCGGTAGGTTTTAACCGTGGTAGGTACTACCTACCAAACTAAATACTTTTGCTTCCTCACTACTGAAGGTAGGGGAGCATGTGTTCTTTGTTGAAGTCGAAATAATTTTTGTTCTCGAAAATTAAAATTTTCACTTGCTTTTTGTGATTCAGAGCTTGCAGGTCAATTTTGGATCCGTGTATGTCTGTGGTAAATCCTTGTCACGCCCAAAACTATACCAAGTTTCAGTTCGATTCCTATGACTTTGTCAGGAATTTTGCGGGTTAGCTCCAATACAGTCCCCTATAGTTTTCAATGCCTTCGAATCAACAATAGTCTGTGAGTATGCGCAAACGTGAATGCCTCATAACGTCAAGATTTCGTCATCTGATTCTGTTCAAACTCTGTAGGTAATTGGATTTATGTTCTGGAAAAATTTCCTAGAAATTATATCGCGATTGGTAGAGGGCATTGCGCATGGGCGAAACTAATATCGATCGACATAGGCGAAACTCCGAATCTAATGGAACGATTTTGATAAAATTTCCAGGGATTGTGCGGCATAGTCTCTAGACGGTCCCCTATAACTTTCATTCCCGTCACATGCGCAGTATGTTCTCATGCGCAAACTTATATTTTTTATAATGTCGATTTCATATCATCTTTTGGTCCGATTTCATTCAAACTCGGGGAATAGATGGGTTCAAGAAAAATTCGCTATGAAATATATCGTGATTGGCGGAGTATAGCGTATGCGCAAAACTAAAATTGATCGACACAAACAAAACTCCGTAACTAATCGACCGATTATTATGGAATTTTCAAGGATTGTACGGTCTAGCTTCTAGAAGATCTGTATACATTTCATTACCATTGGATTAATAGTGGTCCGTGTGCATGCGCAAACATTAATTTCTCATAACGTCGACTTTTGAATGATTTCGAATCGTACTTTGTTCTTCAACTGATTCTATACGTCCATGTTACAATATGTGTGGAAGCTTTACTGCCAACCCAACTTGGCAGAAGTTTTATTTGTTTCCTTCTTCTTCAAATCTATATTTTGAGAGATCGAATAGATAAAATTCAGTGCTGGTATGACCTCTACATTCTGCATTAACGCCTCCATAACGATGTCTCACTGGACAAAAGAGAGGTTTTTTGTTTACTCGCATGATGGTTATTAGAAATTACTAAACACTCAGTTTCTGGAAAATGCTGTTTACAACTGAGGTACTATTTGACACCACTATAATAGACGGTGAAAAATTAGTAAGATGGTTGCTAAAAAATGTCAAAATTTTCATCATTCTCGATTTTTTTTTCCTCAACACGCTATGCGATGCGCTATTCTTTTAAATCAGGTTAGTCAGTACTGATTGAAGTATTTATTTCAAGAGTTCTAGCAAAGAATAGATAACATCTGTTGGTTTCATTCATCTTTATCAAATTTAATGTTACTTATTAAAAAAATGAAAAAGGCAAAACATTTAATACGGTCTGTTTCGGTAAATTAATTGTTATATAACACATAGCAGTGCGAATGACCCATGTGAAATAGCCACATTCAAGGTTTATTGGAAGTGGTACATCCACTCATTCGATAGTAGAATCGAAAGAAGTTCCACAGGCCTACATATTATTTTGATACTCTGTTGGTACTTACGAGGAATTTCTCGAGGCCTTCGGCATATCATGTGGGGAAAACGTTCATCGCTACTATTCTCATGTTAGGCGTTGAAAATAAGAAAGAGCTTGGTATCTCAACAAAATAAACTTTGTGACGCGAGAGTCTCGCCTTCTCGAATGACTCCTTTAAAATGTCAAAGCTCCCTTATCTACGAATTCCGGAGGCTATAAAAGCTCACGTTAAAAGCCTACTGTAAAACTTCCCCATGGTTAGCTTTTCCCCTTGAATAACTTCTTTGTGATGAAGTTTCGAACAGGAGACACGCCAAGCCTGAAGGAAGGAAGCTAATTAGTTGACAGGAACTTCGTATTCACTGAAATATCCCGTCTTCCTGTTATATTCCAAAAGTTCTTGAATCACAGCATAAGCTTCTCCACGACTTCGTGTTTACTCCTTATTTTTCAGGAACCAGGTGTAGACACTCGGGACAAAATCATATCAGTAGTTTGTTCGTGATAACATGCCGATCTAGTGCTCGGTCCTATGAATTTGCTGGTCCCTAAAAATCCTGAATTTGGATTTAATTGAACAACTCTCAAATCCATCCATCTTCCGATCCATCCTCACAATTCAACAATTCCCAAACGGAGTATTTACGCACATACACGATCAAGTAAGACCATTATTTCAAGAAATATAGTCCAACCGTCGTATTAATATTATTTTTTAAGTATGTCGAGTGGTTATAGCTTATCAGCTCCCTCGAATTGATAGCACAACTCTATTGGCGTGGTTCCTAAACCACATGGAAGACACCCTGTTAAAATCAGTCACACAGATACATTTGTAGGGGGGGGGGGGGGGGGGGGGGGGTGATTAGATTAGGGTTAGATTAGTTCAAAAACGTGGATATTATCCCGTTTTTCGTTTTTTTTTTTTTTTTTTTTTCATCTTCTCCAAAACGGATCGAGAGATTCGGGTAAAATTTTCCGAGAGAAACTTGTCCTAGGGTACGTAAATATCATACAGCCCCTATGCTTGTCAAAATCGCTTTTTGGAAGGAGAAAAAGGAGAAAGGGAAAAGTTTAAGCCCTTATTTTATTTGTTATTGGAATTGGAATGGACAGGGGTAACTCCAAGCTACGAACATTATACACTACCTTTCACACTCGGGTTTTGATACGAAAAACGACCAGAAATGTTAGCACCAGTAAAGTATGAAATATGAGTCGACACATTTTCAAAGCAGTTTTGGTTTATTATAGCACTTCCAGACCAAATTAAACTTTATCCAAACCAAATTAAACTTTACCCAAACCCAATTAAACCTTTTCCAAACCAAGTTAAACTTTATCCAAACCAAATTAAACTTTTTCAAAACCAAATTAAACCTTTTCTAAACAAATTAAGTAAACCTTTTTTTTTCAATCACTAAAAATGTGTGTGTGTGTATGTGTGTGTGTCATTCCAGACGATAACTCTCCTTAGGATTGAGATATAAATCCCTTTCTTGCGCCAAATACTCTAGTTTTCCAAACGAAAGGATGAGTTCGATGGCCAACAATTAATGAGCAGATTAAATTGGTCTAATTTCAAAAATAGTACTAGAAAAATCACTAAAAATGGCCAAAAATCGATAAAATTTGAAAATTTTATCAGAGTTTTCGTCAAAAAAAAATTATCAAC
The DNA here is from genome assembly GCA_030762985.1 of Adelphocoris suturalis. NCBI lineage: Eukaryota > Metazoa > Arthropoda > Insecta > Hemiptera > Miridae > Adelphocoris > Adelphocoris suturalis. The sequence goes on from CM061045.1 coordinate 37,137,790, forward strand.
GATTACCTAGGGCATTAAGAAATGTTTGCACAAATTATGCCGAAAAACTTACTTAAATTCCATTTATATTTGCTGAAAATCTGTACAAACTGTAAAAAACCTAAAAATCCAAAATCTCTTTTGAATTACCAAATTTTATTTAGTACAAGTTTTTCTTCGCCATAAAATTTGTTTTTAACAATTAATTTCCACTGAAATTGCTCCAATTTCATTACACTTTAACATGTAATACGATATATAATTTAAGAAAATTCGCTCATACGATCATGCTGCATGACTGGAACTTTTTTCAAGTCCACATACGTTCAAAACACAAAATTGTTTGTCCTCATACACAACATTTTCCATAACACAAAATTTTAAGTCAGTTTATATTCATGTTAATGTTATTGATGTTTATATTCATGCATTTTGAGAGTTTTTAGTGATTGGAAAAAAAAAGGTTTAATTTAGTTTGGAAAAATGTTGATTTGGTTTAGAAAAAGTTTAATTTGGTTTGGATAAAGTTTAATTTGGTTTGGAAAAGCTTTAGTTTGATTTGAATAAAGTTTAATTTGGTCAGGAAATGCTATATATTCTATGATGAATCTTTGTGATCGACCAAGAAAACAAAAATTTTAACAACTTTTTTTTTTTGGTTTACGTTTCAATCCAAATCCAAAAATCGAATGGGAAAATTGTGTTTGTGCGATCTGCATGGAAGAGCTATTTAATACAGAAATAATAGACCTTTGTGTAATAATTTGTAGCGATTCGATTTCTCCCCTCTAGAGCCCTCAATGAAATAGGTCCTAGGGCAATCTGAATGGATTCCAATTTCGAATATTTATATGTATAGTGATCCAAGGGGGTTATGAAGTGTTTTCATGAATAAGGTCTTTCGGTATTTTCAGAATCGTTGCGACAACTTCGTGTTGGTTAAAGCAATGCTAAACCGTAGTAGCATTGGTTCTCAGCACATCAGGAGCATTTTAACGTTCTGTATTGTGCTCAAAAACTTTTGAGAAAAAAAAAATTGGTTTTTGCTATCTTGACCGAATTTGAAATTACCTCAATGAAGGCAGACGCCTCTCGAGAGAGAGAAAAAAGTAAAAACAAACACTTATTCAAATATCACGAAAGTATCCTTCAATCAATAATACCACATCAAACAGACTCGTGAACAAATAAAGTGGGTATACCGCTTACTGTGGGTTCTTTATCTCAAAATATAATTCGACGTATTCATTATTAACGGGCCAATGAAAAACCGGCTATGGAACCGCGTGTGTGCTTTTCTACCTGTCGTTAGAGTAAATAACGCGAATTAATGCAAATAAAAACAGTTCAAAAGGGTTAATAGTGTTAGTATATTTACTGAAAGGGTCGATAACAAACTGTGTACGCGTACTGATCAAGGAGCTGTCCAACTGCGAACAGACGCACTAAAAATTTTAAAATATCATTTAAAAATTGATTAATAATGAACCGGTGACTCACGTAGCAGGTATGAGCATAGAACTTCACAAAATAAAAAGTGTATCTAAGAAAAAATAAAACAATATTATAGTTCTGCGACACTGAAAATCTGAATTGGTATACCTCAATATCATAATTATATCTCGTCATAGGTACATTGCGTCAACAGATGTATCTCACTCCGACTTAAGCCCAAAGAATGCTGTGTTGGCCGGGTTTACGTTAATGAGTTTGGATGTATTCAACACTTTTTTGCGCAAGTGAATTTGTGTATTTATAAATCAGTATATGATAAGGGTGTGTGTAGAAGTTTTATGCAGTAGTATTATAGCTTCATAAGACCGGATTGTAGTGAGAATAATTGCTTCTTTTTTTTGTAACTCGTCACTATTGAGTATTATTTTTAGTTATAAAATATGCAATGAATTAATCCGATAATGAGCGACCTTTCATTATCGGAATTTCTCGGGTTCGTAATCCAAGACTCATATTCTGCGCTTTTGAAAACTTCAAATCTTTATCTCCAAACACCAAATGGTTGGGGAAAAACCGGTAGAAAGGAAATTCTGAGGGTAGTTTTCCAATGACGATTTGATTATTTCATATATGATTCTCATTAAGATCATATCATTGGTAGCTGCTGTGCAAGTGCGAACCACACCTTGTAACTTAACGAGCATAACTTTGAAAGATTTCATTCTACTTCGATGAAATTTTCAGGGATTGAATAGTTTAGGCTGTGTCCAAATTCTAATAGTATGGAGGTGGATCTATAATATTCAGCTCGAGTGGAGTTTTCTTCGCAGATGTTGTGTCTGTCATCTGATAATGGGACCAAACGGAACATTGAATTATTTACGAAAAGAACAATAAGATGCATCGATAGGGAGATCCTATATCCCGTGAACTGCTATTAGCAGCAGCAGACACAGATGAGCTTGATACATTGATGGATTTCACACTCAGTTGCCGACACCCGAACGAGGTGGGCTGGCCTGACCGTTATGCAGGGAAGGTGATTACCCGTATGGGAGGATCCTAATTATTAATTACTCGTAAGAGCTCACCTGTAATTACCCTATGTTAGAGGAAGCCCCTATGCGCCCGGGTCAGTTTTTTCGCTGCCCTCGCAAGACAGGACCAGTTCACTTTGCATAACTGAGCGGATACAACCGCCGGGACCCCCCCAGCATTTTTCTACCACGTCTTTTCCCTTTAATGGGGGAATTTATTATTCTTTTCCGCGAATGTTCGTACCGTCCTGACATGGGACCGCAGACGAGCGCAAAAAACGATCTCATTCAGAGACGGGTGCGGATGAACAAAAAATCTTGTTCAGCGATGATGTGCTGCAGTGGCGTGTAGCTCTGGGATTTCAAAACATTTTTCCACTGCCATTTCCGCTGAATGGGCTCTTAGCTCTCGAGAACTGTGCAATCTACACAATGGAGTAACGCGTGATCTCGTCTTACTTTTGTCAACATAGGGATTAGTTTTACGTTTTTTTGTGGTTTGGATTCGTAATTAGAACCATTCATCGACGATAAGGACTTTCATTATACCGAACTTCTTTTATTATATTAATTTATTGAAATGTTAACATCGAGGTATTTAAAATCACACGGCACTCGTTTATATGCTGTTTACTACGGATTGTATGAAAAATATTAAAAAAAATAAATTGTTTGTAACGAGTTTAGTAGGTACTGCTGGCACCTCGACCTAACTTTCGTGCACGTTTAAGGCGAAACTGCTCAAATGACCAGAGCATGGCAATGTATAAATGATAGCCCCCTAAAGGTAAAAACAAACAAGACGCCTGTGTTGGACTTGCTGGTGTTTTCAAGGGGGGTGGTTTATCTTTGAAAACCACGGGGGAAAACAACATTAGAAGAGAGAGGTTGCTCAAACCAGTCAAATCCAACAACCAAACGATTATAATCAAAACACACTCTCAAACAACACATGAACGCACGCATCTACGTACGTGCACGCTCGCACACACACACACACACACACACACACACACACACACACACACACACACACACACACACACACACACACACACACACACACACACACACACACACACACACACACACACACACACACACACACACACATACACACACACACACACACACCAAAAGTAGCTCCCCCCACTACGTTTTTTACAATCACTTAAGATATCGTAGTGAAACTTGGAGCGAGTTTTTGAAGTACCTGATATTAAGTTTTGAAGAAAAAAGAAAAACTTCAAAAGTTTTTGGACTACCCAATTATTTGTTTTTGCCCATTTTTTGCCACACCTCATTTTAAACATTGTTTTAGCGCTTAACATGACGGTGAAACCAGAATTTCAATATCTTACTCTGTTCTCAGAATGGAGCTGATGAACCTTCAAGAAGCGCGTGTTTTTCTAGATTTGCATTTTTCACACACAAAAACTGTGTGAAATAATACATTGACTGTTGACTAGAATTGTTATTAATTCATGGAATTCTGGTAAACATTGTTTCATTCATAGAGGACTTTGTCGATCTCAACCAACACAATATCTCACAATGTCATCAAAATTTGGATATATAGGTAAGTTAGTAGGGTTAACGGGATTTTAGGTTTGAACATTTGTTGAGGTTATTAATACTGATCAGGAAACGATGAAACTAAGAGAGATACTTCGTAAATCTATATAAATATAAGACTCAACCCACACATTATCAGATCAGATGCGAACTGTGGATGTAATTATTTATTATTAGTGGGCCGTCGCGTTTCACGAACAAAAAGTTTTATGGGGCGAGAGAGGGAAGGGGGAGAGCTCGAAATCTCCCAAAAGCCGGGACTGAAAATTCCCTACTTTTCGCTTTTCGGACTAGATGTTCGAAATCCCCCCCCCCCCCCCCCCCCCCACGAATATAAATACCATTAAGCACTTTCGAGTGTTTACGGGTTTTCCTGAGCGCTGACTGCAATGGTACTGTGTTCACCCGTTAAATCTCTTCTGATTCCTGATGAAGTAAGTAAATCTTTCGGAAGCTTGGTGAAGGAAGTAAGAGTCTTCAGTCGGGCCTTCGTCCCAGTATGAAAGTTCCTACTGATTTGGAAAAAAGTGAAGGGGGAAAAATAATAGGTATTAGAGAATGTAAAGGTGGATAAAGACGAGCGGGTAAGAATTATTTATCAGACTGTCTGTTGGTTATTTTAAATTATGACAGAGTGAATGAGTGATTGAAGAAATCGTAAAATTTAGACTGAACTTACAAAAAATGAAAAAAAGCCCGGAAACTGCGCCTTTTTTAGCTTCACTTCTGCTGCCAGCTGTAATTTTAGACAAAATACATGAAAATCATTATTATTTAACTAGACATAAAAATAACGGTAGCTAACCTGTAGATTCCCTGGAAAAATCGGATAACAACTGTGTAAATTAAGATTGTTCTTTCCTCAGAAAGAGAAGATCTTGAAGTAAACCCAGCGGGAGCAAATCCTAAAATTCCAGATTTAAACATAAAGATATACCAAAGAAGATGTCCTAAATACAAAACCAATACATTATTTGATTTTAAATAAACAATAACTACAATACACAATGTGTGTACACATATGGAAGAATTCGATCTTTGAAGAAGTATAAAATATTTTCCTCTTTAGATTGCAGTTAATCCTAAATTAAAACAGCCAGTTTGCATTTGCGGAAACATGGAAAAATACAATTCAGAAACTATTCGACTGTTTGCCATGAGCTCGGGATCCAAATCGAATATCGATTAATGAATATTCGATCCAAATCGAATATCGATTAGTGTCACTTCACCTATTAATCGATATTTGCTACTACAATCTTTAAAGTAGGTATGTCTTCTCTGTGAGCATAAAGGGTGACCGCCGTAATCTATATCAATGTAGGTACGTACCTGCCAATCCTTTCGAGTTTACTGGTTGAAGTAATAAACTTTCTTCTAATAACAAAAATTTATCTAAAAAAAGCTAAACAAGAAAAAATAAATAATAAATCGAAGCAAATTATAACACAAAGGTTTAGTATTTCCGTATTAAATAGCCCTTCCACGCTAAAACACATACTAACGTTTTACCAGTTCATCCTACAACAGTTAAATAATAAACTCGATTTCTCGAAGTTCTCGAAATTTAGCGATTCGCTCAGTAATTTGAAGATGTTGCTACTAGTTTTAGCACTTAGGGGGAGCGAACGGACTTACATACAGCGTTCCAGGTGGTTTCATTTGATTACTTGGGATAATGTCTATCATTGAAAAAAAAAACTTAGGTAGGTACCTTGAAAGTTTTTGTGATCTCGGTTTTTTAATATTTCAGTCCTCATGTTCTACCCTTTAGGGGTGAGCAAAATTGATGGCGATGTTGCTGGCACATCCTCGACGATGTTTGACTTTTGAGCAACATTTTGTAAAGTTCGAACTTTTAGCTCCGGAGAAAAGCTTCGAACGGCGGACTGACGGATTTTCATTTATTTTTATTCGATTTTCAGGACGTCCCTCTGAAGCTATGTCTTACAGGCAAGGCTTCGTTATCAAGAGGGAAGCCAATGGAATTGATCCAGGGAGTGGAGGACAACCCAAGCATGAGGGAAAAAAAATCGCATGCAAATCCGTTTTAGACCATTCTAAGACAGAATTCGTGAAAAACGATAGGTGAGTGTGTGTGTGTGTGTGTGACAAATTTTGTCGACGCTGCCCAGGCTACAATTCTCAACCGATTTTCGAAATTCTTTCTTTGTTCAATCCCGATTTTAGCCTAGTTGTGCAAAAAATCCCGGAAATTTTGAATTCTCGATAGAAGAGGGGGAATGGAGGGGGCAAAGCCGACAAAAACGTGTTTTTTTTTCGACAGTTTTTGTCGACGCTAACCAGGCTACAATACTCAACCGATTTTCGTGATTGTTATTTTTTTATATTCCAATTTTAGTCCAGTTGTGCGACAAACCTTGGAAATTTCGGATTCGCAATCAAAGTGGAGGGGATAATTAGGGATTCTTTTAAGCGCTGCCCAAGCTACAAACCTCTTTCCGATTTTCGTGATTCTTATTTTGTTCCATTACGAATTCGATAAAGTTTTGAAAAGTATGTCTGGAGTTTCGAATTGCATTGTGGGAGGCAGTGAGTGGAGTGGATAATACTAATGAATCATGATGTTTTACAATTCTCATCCGATTTTCGTTTTTTTTTTTTTTTTTTTTTCTCTTTTTTTTCAACTATGAATTCGGTCTAGTTTCAGATCGTATATCAGGAGTTTCAAATGTCATTATGTACAATATGTTCAAATGTCAAATGTGCATGGAGGGCTTAATAGTAATAAATCATGATGTTTTAACTAACCCTGTCAGATTTTAGCGATTCTTTTTTTATCCAACTTTGAATTCGGACTAGTTTCGGGAGGTATATCTGGAGTTTCAAATTTCATTATGTAGGGGGTGAATTGAGGGGGGTAATAGTAATAAGTCATGATGTTTCAACTATTCTCGTTGAATTTTCTTGACAATTTTTTGTTGAATTATGAATTTGGTATAGTTTTGAAAAATGTATCAAGGGATTTGAAATTTTATGCTGGAAGTTTTATGATGGAAATTTGCTATCGATGGAGGGGGCTAATGAGGGGAAGTATAATTCCGAGAAGCCATGATATTTTTGTTTTTCCTCTTATTCCAACTCTCACCATAATTATATACAATCCATTCATAGGGACGTCCCTGCATGCAAGCATTACTGACCAATATGATTGGTATCTACGTATTTTGAAAGGTAAACCAACAAATTTTGAGGGGGTTAAAACATTTTTTCTTGATCGATTACAAACGTTCATTATTGAAAATAATAAACTAAAAGAGAAAATTTTTGGAGCCACTGCAATAGGTACTCCACTGCATATAGGATCAGGTAACAACGAAATGGGACGAAGTTACTGTAAGCATCCTGCATCAATCATTATTAACATTATTGTATGACCTACTCATATTTGTAGCTGTACTGATGATGTAACGGCGGAGATACTTATTGTTTATGTGTTGACGTTTATTTAGAATAAGAGTCTCTTGTTGCCTGAAATGAAATATAAAGTAAACAACACAAAGCTTCTAATAAAGAAAAGTCATGAATAAAAAATCAAATACGCATAGTACGTAAGAAAAGTTCCAATCATGCAGCATGATTGTAAGAGTGAATTCCGTAAATTATCGTATTGTATTATGTTAAATTGTTTTGAAATTTGAGCTTTTTGAGAGCAAGAAAATTGTTAACTATTAATTTTATGGCAAAAATCGTATTCTATATAATAATCACTTATTTAAATAGAGGTTTTGAATTTTTAGCTTTTTTTGCAGATTTATATCGATTTTTTTAGCAAATTTTAATGAATTTTAAGTACATTTTTTAGCATAATTTTGTGAATACATTTGGGAATGTATTCACAAAATTGAACGAACAAAGTTTGTTTGAGCAATATTCTGCCAAATATAGATTTTACGATTTTTAGCC